>RCUC01131272.1:0-56149 GCA_003697995.1 Taxidea taxus jeffersonii
CTTCTCCCTCTTCCACTCCCCCTGATTGTGTTCCCTCTCTCACTGTCTCTCTCTCTCTTTCTCTGTCAAATAAATAAATAAAGTCTTTTGAAAAATTTATTTTAATTTTGGACTGATACTGAGGAACTTGAGTGCCTTGAGCTCAACTATTTCTATTTGAATTTTATTAAATTGCCAAGCAATTCGTATTTCCTTTCTACTTAGGAAATTTATAATGATACCACACAAACTGAAAAAAAATATGTCTCATATTCACATGTGTTTATATGTCATATATACATCTGCAAAGAAGAAAGGTATTTTCCTCTAAAAGTCTGCCTCTTTATTCAAAAAACCTTAATAAAACATGCACTTGAATTCTCACATTCAAACTGCCACTTTTCTATAAATTAATTACATTAATGTCTTGGACTGGAATCCAAGCTAACTATTCTACATAATTAGAATTTCATTTATAACCTATTAATGGCTTCAAGTCCTTGTTTGTTCAAGGAGGTTCAAGCTAAGGCCTCATTATCCATTATTGATAGCTGTCAATAAGATAACATTATTTTATCTTGTAAGTCTTGTATTGATTTTTTTTAACCCAATGTCAGCTCCATTGAAAATACAAGCTCTAAATTAAGCTGACAGATCATTTCCTGCCCAATAAACATGCAAACCAGACAAGAGAAGCCTGATTCCTGAGCACGCATAGGAATGTGGATGGTGTGTGCCCTTTCTCAACTAACTAAACCAGATACACGACAGCTTCTTTGCTCATAGCTGTGTTACTCCTCTGAATACTTGAGTCAGTTAAGCTTGCTTAGTGCTGTGCAAACCCTAGTAAGCAGGCACAGAGCTGTCCCTTTGCATTAGTGGCTGTCACCTCAGTCCCTACATAATGGGTGATTTAGCATTGCCTCCATTTGTCACTAAGCTGTTATGCACATACATCCCTTTGGCTGGACCTAAATATTTCCATAAACTTTATTATATTTTATTGCTTTTCACTTAAAATAATATCTGCGGCATTTCATTACTGGACCACATATAAATTATTTTTATCTCAAGTTCATTCAGTGGTATCACTTCAATGTTATTCTAACAATTTTGTGCCTTTTTCCCCCATCTCTGGATTTCTAGCCAAAAAAACTGTCCTACTTCCAAAGCTGACATCAAGGACCTTCCTGCCTAGAATGTGAATTACCACTACTAAATCTGATCCCCAGAGTGCTTTTGAAATGACTATTTTTTACTCTCGTGTATAAAGTTTGTATACAAATACCCACTTAAGGGTAAACGTCTTCTGAAATTTGTTTTGGTTTTTACTTCATTTTTGTTTGCCTTTTAATGTCTGTTTTTGTCTTTTCTCAATCTTTAGAGGAAATATCAAGAATATTTCTGGTGTAAGAATCATTTTTCCTTGCAATTTCTCCTTGAGCAATAGCTGAGCTCTTTCAGGGCCTGTCCTGCACCTGATGGAACCCACTCTTCATTATTCTCTGCCCCTTTCAGGGGTGGTAACAGATAGCAGACAGGGTCCAGGGTAAATATTTTATTTTACTTTGTGAAAGCCAAAATATGCGGCAGAACTAAAATACTAAAGAATCTTGAATAATAGATTGACAAGTCAAAAGCAACATTTCAGGAAAACTGATCTCCATAATTTCTTCTCTCTAGGTTTTATTTCTAGCCTAGAATTGGGCAAATGCCATAATCACACCCCAACACTGAATGCTTCCATTAGGAGTTTACTTACTATTTTTCTGTATCAGAACACTTTTTAGAAGAAAGGATAATAGGAAAGTTGTGACACAAATGGAAGAAAAGCTCGCATCCAATCTAGCAAAAAGAAGTATCTCCCACCTAGGGGATATCACCTTCACATTATAAATATAAATTAGAATAGTAATCGTGGTAAAAAAAATTTTCACTTAAATATGAAAATACAAATGTCTATTTTTATGTGTGCTACATAAAAGTAAAGAACAAACCTGTTCCAGAGCCAATACTGAGAAATGTTATACAAAAGAAAAAGGAGTGTGAATGAGAAAGAAGTGACTTTAAAAACAATTTCAAATGCTAGAAACTAATTCCTTACTCTGAAACATAAGAACACATATTTCCTTGCTGTGTTAGAAAAACATGAGTAGGGAGAGAACAAGTTTTGCATTTTAGGAATTTAAATCTTTGCCATACTTCTTGGAGGGGCCACTGGTTCTCTTCTTGATCCAAATGCCAATTTGAAAACAGGAACTGCAAAAACTATTTACAGAAGAAAGTACCAAAAAGGACAGACAGACAGAAAGAGAAATGATGCTCCCATTTTAAAAAAAATCTTCACAAGTTATTAAAACACTGAACTAAACCCCCAAACATTTTTAAAATATTTTTTCCAATTGACAATCACTTCACAAAATTCGTACATATTGAGAGTTATTTTATGGTATTATATGTCACCAACAGCAACAAAAAAGAAGCCAAAGGCAGATAACTCCAAAATTAAGCATCCTTGACAGAAAGTCAAGCCTTCTCCCCATACCACTTAACATTCACGTTCCTTTTGCCTATATCCCAATAAGAAGCACCCCTCGAAGCCATGTTGGTGCTCTGTACACTCACGACAGCCTTCTTGGCCACGTATGAATTGCCTCTTTGAGGAGCAGGCTGATGACTGTTCTTGCTTTGGCCTTATTGGAGCAACAAGAGCATGGTATGCGTGCCATATGGCTAGGCAGGCACAAACCTACCTCGTGTCGGGACATCTACCCATGTCCCCGTCCTTTTAAAATTATTTAAGGAAGTAAAAGTCCCACCTTGGCTTCTTTAATCCCACTCACCCTTCCAACTTCTGTGAAATTTTAGTTACTTTCAACAACTGGGTACACATGCTTCTCAATATTTTCCTAAGATTATGTAGAAATACAAATACATACAGAGACACACACATAAGAACTGTCATACTGCACGTTTCTTCAGTTGACATATAGCAAATATTTTTTTTCACGTTAGCATGAAAAAAAAGCAAGCACCTGTTACATGTGCTACAAATATTTTCACTCTACCCCATTCTTTTCAATGGTTACATAGAATCCATTGTAAAGATATGACATAATCTATTTTACCACTTTCTTATTAAATGGGCATTTATGTTTGTGATGGGCACAAATATATGCTTTTGAACTCGCAGCTATAGGTGAGATGCCACAGAATAGTATTTCTAGGTTAGGAAATGTGCATTTGAATCTTTAATAGCTATTACCAAACTAATCCCCAAAAGTTTAATAAATTCCCTGTAACACAATAACATAAGAAAAGGTCATTTTCATGCCACAGCATTACTTAGCATAGCACAGCACAAATGTTTTCAATTTTCCTTATACTGTCCAAATCTAATAGCCAAAAAAGGGTATCCTGTTTTAATTTTCATTCCTTTAATTAGTACTTAATTGAATGACTTTTTATATGTTTATCAGTCCTTTTCCCGCTCTTCATCTCTGAAATGTCTGTTCATATTCTTAGTTCATTTTCTATTAAGTTAGTATTTCTCCTTCATTTACTGGAAGAACTCTACAAATATTAAGAATATTTGTTACATACACCTGTTACATATGGTACAACTATTTTCACATTACCTGTTTGTATTTTAACTTTGGGTTTGCTGTCCTTTATAGAAATGAGAATTTTAATGTACTCAAACCTGCCCATGGTGCTTTCTTTATGGATTCTGGTTTCCAAATCTTACTTAAGAAAACTACTCCAAACTTACATTTTCTTCGAATACTTTTGTGATTTTTACATTTAGATTTCTGATCCATCTGTAGTTTATCTTTTGTGTATAGCATGAGGAGGGAATCCAATTTTGTGTTTTGCTTTTGAATACTTAATTGTCCAAACATCTCGTGGATCTGAAATACCATGCCTAACAAATACCACGTTTCCATATGTGGGGATGTGTGTATGTGTCCACAGTCCCCCTGGTTCCACTGATCTGCCTGTCTATTTAACTTCCAGGCTCGTATTATTTTACTGCAGTAACTCTTTTGTCTCTTGCAATATTACTGTGTGTACCTCATTATTATTAATTCTCTTGGAATTTTTCTCTATGGATTTTTAATATCAACTTTTTGGATACTGATTGAGACTGAATTATATTTTTATATTCATTTAGTAAAGACTGACATCTTCACATTATTAATTTTTCCCATCCAGGGAAAATTCTTCTGGACTTCATTTTATGTAGAACAAAAATGTTAAAAAATACTCTAATGGGTCCTGAAGGACAAGCACTGATGAGAGTAAATTTTAAATCAACTCTCCAACACAGTAGGAGATAATTATAAAGAAACTATGAAGCTAATTCCATGACTCTTTCAAATCTGGACTTTGCTCTAAATGATAGGAAGCATCTGTCATTTTAGAGACTATTTTTCTTTTCTAGCCCAGCTTTTACTTTTCTTCCCCCACCAGGGGTGAAGGTGTTGGACTAAATTTGGCATATATAAAGAGTCTGTCACAGAGATAATCAAGAGAACTGAAGACATGTCATTTAACACAGGCTCAGTTTAACTCAGGCTGCAGCGATGAATGTTGTCTTCCTCTCTGTCTAGCCGATGGGATGACCTGGTACAACGAGCACAATAAATGAGCGATGGTATGAAAAGACAGAGCATTTTGTCACCCTTCCTTATGACCTCTTTAACCCTGTTTCTGAAAGTATCAACCGGGGAGACAATTAGTACCGGTTACATTCTAGTCGTGCGACACGGACAGCTATTCACTAGGAAAGAGACCAATTCCTTTCATTCAGGTCGCTGAACATCCCTGGATCATAAAGACTTTTAGTCACTGCCAAAATGAACTACATCTGAACCACTGGACCCACTTGTGTGAGTCCATCCATCATTGCCAAGCCAACTGGTCACCCATACAGACATTGCATTAAATGCAATATCCTCCAAGATGATTTATAAGTTCTCCTCTAAATGCAAGTCTATGTCTTAGATATGGAAAGAAATCTCACAGAACAGATATATAGATACTTTTATGTCTCCTGCCTTCTTATTCTAATCTCTCTTACTGAATGGATCATTATTTATTGTATGCAGGTATAAAGCTCAAATCACAGATAATCCTTAACTTCTATTTGTCTCAGCTTCTCTTGGACCTTACATTGCTTCACATAAATAAGGCATGGGGGGGTAGAAAAGGATTCAGAGTTAAAAAGCCTACCATGACTGTCTTACAGAAGACAGAGGGTTATAATAACCAAAAGGTCCAAGTTACAAAAGTTTTTATAACTGGCCTTTTTTCTCTTCTTCAGAGCTAGATAAAAGTTCAGTGAAGTGGTTAATTGTCCATCCAGAATGGACAGTAAAAAAATGGTGGTGGTATAAAATAACAGAAGCTCAAAGAGTCTCGACTCTGAGAAAGAGTCCGTATTTGGGATACTGGCTTCTTGGGATACTTCTAAATAAGATACGAGGTCTGAATAGGATAAATTTTCTGAACCACTCCTGAGGAGTATCTACCAGTGCTTCATCTTGCTGGGCACTCGGTTTTACTGCCAACCAACACAAATGAAGATAAACCAGTCCTCTAGGTGAAAGAAAAGAACAAAATCTTCTGGGTTTTGGTTTGTTTGCTTGTTGGTAGCCACAGTTAATCTGTAAGAGTGAATGAAGAGCAAGTTTTGAAGTGGGAAGAAAATATTTATCATCTATCTTCATCATCTCTTCTTCAGGTTAACTGTACTTTTAAAACCTGAATTAATTTCATTTTCTGATGAAATTCAAAGATATTGTAATGTTTAGTACAAGTTCTAAATGAAATCATTAGGGGCCCCTGGGTGGCTCAGTGGGTTAAGCCTCTGCCTTCGGCTCAGGTCATGATCCCAGAGTCCCGGGATCAAGCCCCGCATCGGGCTCTCTGCTCAGTGGGGAGCCTGCTTCCCTCATCTCTGTCTCTGCCTGCCTCTCTGCCTACTTGTGAGCTCTGTCAAATAAATAAATAAAATCTTTTAAAAAATTAAATGAAATCATTACGTAGTGGTTTTCTGGTCTCCCTGGCAGATGCTGTAATAGAAAAGGCCAAAGCACCTGTGTATCAGTTGTCACGTACCACCCAAAGCAGTCAAGCAGATGCACTAAAGAATCAAAACAGGTAGAGACCATGGTAGGAGGTGGCCCTCAGCTTCCACCAGCTAGGAGCACCTTGATAAAATTCAGTGTATAGAACTCAATGAGTACCAGGAATGGTTGGCATTTTCTCCATTACAGTCATAGTCTTAAAACAAATCACCCACCTAAAAACATAGAACCATGAGGGCGCCTAGGGGGCTCAGTTGATTAAGCATCCAACTCTTGATTTTGGCTCAGGTCATGATCTCAGTATCCTGAGATCAGGCACTGTGCTGGGCTCCTCGCTCAGCACCAAGTCTGCTTAAAATTCTCTCCCTTTTCCTCTGCTCCTCCTCTGCCCCCCCCTCCCCCTCTCCCTTTCTCAAAAAAAAAAAAAAAAAAAAAAAAAAAGTGTGGAAACATGTTTATTAGTTCCTTAACTCATCTCAAAGGAGCCTTCTGAGGTTACTGATACAATACAATTAATCTTCCAAGAGGAAAAAAAAAAAAAATCTGCCAGTGATAAGAAAGCCCACATGTGAGAAGGAATCACGAAAATCCAAATTCAGCCATGCTGTATTTTTATAAAATTAAGTTCAAAGAAATAACCAAAAGTTACTTTGTGCAGAAAGATTTTTAAAGACTATACAAATAAATGACACCCTGTACAAACCTGAGGTTTTCAAGGCTTTAAAATACTGCTCCATGCTGCTATGAAAGGAGCAAGCAGGTTAACTGAAAGAAAGCTTTTGTTGTGTATCAGGAACACATTACATGGGGGCGGGTGAAAAATAGTCTTTAGTAAACATTGCTCAGTACCAGAAGCAGCATCTACTGAAAAGAGCATAGGATTTATACTATAAATAAAATACAAAGCTTCAAATACAAAGCTATGAAAATAGGAAAATAATTTTACCTGCTTAATGGGAAGTCTATTCGGGACATTTATTGTTTTTACTCTTGCTCCACAGAATATATTTCTCGAGTCCATGCTCCTGTCCCAATAGAGAGAGATGAGCCTCCTTCTTATGCTTTACATTATTGTTTTCGTCTTCTATAATGTAAGGATGAATGCATAAAATGGAAATGGACTTGACTATGTTACAGGATTGAGAAGAATAATTTAGAAATGCAGAACAAAAATATATTAACTGGTTGAATTAATGTTCATTGACCACTTTCTATGCCCTATATACTACAACAGGCATCTCAACTTTTTTTAATAAAGACTTCAAAAATTACAGCTAAATCAAGGGGATGGAAAAGTGCTTAAGCAAAGATTCCAGATATGAAAGCCGTATTATGGGCAGGACAAGTCACACATGTACTAGAAACAAGGTCTTTTTTCCTGCAAGACTAAGCTACAAAGTGATTAGTTTATGCTTGTTGGTTACCTACTGTGTTGCCAACAGAGCCAAATGGCAGTGTTGGGTGTTGTGTTCCAACAATGGTGAGTTAAGACAAGTAAGAAAGGAAAGGGTTGCACGGTGAGAACACATATGAAGAATGGACTGAGTGGTTTGGTTTGGTTTTGGTTTTATAAACTGTAGTTTTATTGATTCATTGGATCATACGTTCTTTGAAGGCAAGACCATGTCTTAAAAGTCCATCATCCCTCTCCCAGTCATAGATACACTCAGTGAAGGCTAGTTTATTGAGTACTGACATTAGAAACTCTAAAAGGGTGTGGTATACTTGGATTACCAGTACTCAAGATGTTTTAAGATGATAATCAAATGGGATTTTTTAGACACCTCAGTTATAGGGAACGATTTATCCCTGACTGCAAAGAGGTAATACACTCTTCCCAGGGCTAAACACCATCTTAAGGACAGAGTTATAAGAAAACAGGAAGAAATGGGGTACTTTCTGTTTTTCTAAAACTTAACATTAAAGGGAGATTATTGTTTAAGGACCAACTGGTACTCCTCAATGGACATCTAGACCTTTGGTCATGATTGTCCCATTTCATGTGGTAACCACTCAGCATTCTTTCCTTCTTTGGCCCAGAAGGGAATTACGAGTTCGAGAAAGTTGGTTGAGAATCCACACTGCCACAGAGAGATGCTGCTGGTGTTACATGGCTATCTTGCTCCCAGTCCTGTTAGCAGAGTCCTTCCTGGTTCAGCCATGTTCGTTAACACAATACACAGCTGTAGGGAGAGAATAATGACAAAAACCAGCAGCCAGAGGTCTCTTTAGGGAGCTAAGATTTACTGGCATTATGAGTGCTCATTATGACCTGTGACTTTTCCAAGCTCTTTACATAGATTGATTTGCACAATCTTATAGTATACCCATCTCCAGTTTAAGATGGAACTAAAGCAGAGAGACATTAAGAAACTTGCTTAAAGTCACACAGCTAATAGGGAAAGATGTTGGAATTTAGATTCAGGGTTCTATACTCTATCCCTCTTCAGATCCTGGCCACATACCACTTCTGAATGAGGGCTCATGCTCACCTCTTGCTTACTGGAATATTCCAAGAACCCACAGCTCTCTTCATGCCTACTTCTCAGGATTGGGGTCCTAAAAACAGCATTTCTTCATTACACTGTCTTAAGTTCTTCCTTTTCACTTCACCCCACACTTCATGTGCCCTCCTCACACCTACCATACTTCCCTAGCTCTTTGTACAATAGCCTGCGAAATCTTCCTGTTTGATCCCCAAGGTTTTCTTCAAGAATGTTTTCTTTTGGGGCACCTGGGTGGCTCAGTCGGTTAAAGCGGCTGCCTTGGGCTCAAGTCATGATCCCAGGCTTCTGGGCTCAGGTCATGACCCCAGGCTTCTGGGATACAGCCAAGCATCAGGCTCCCTAATCAGCCAGAAGCCTGCTTCTCCCTCTCCCTCTGCAGCTCCCCATGATTGTGTTCTCTCTCTCTTTCTCTCCTCTCTCTCTCTCAAGTAAATATATTTTTTTAATTATTTAAGTGTTTTCTTTTTAAGATTTTATTTATTTGAGAGAGTGAGTAAGCGAGAAAGAGAGAATGCATGCAAAAGCCCAAGGAGAGGCAGAGGAAGAGGGCAAAGCAAACTCCTCACTGAGCAGGGAGCCAGATGTGGAGCTCAATCCCAGGACCCTGGGATCACAACCTACGTAGAAGGCAGACATTTAACAGACTGAGCCACCCAGGCACCCCAAGAGTGTTGTCATGGTAGGGACAAAAAAGTAAGCACAGAGAAGGAAGGTAATGAACAAACACCAAAAAGGCAAGATTTAGTCCAATTATGCAAGCATGATACTCAAATTTCTTAATGGCCTTCACCAAGGGTGAAGGTATACAACCAGCATATTCCAAGAGCAAATGGTAAAAGAACACTAATATTACACAAGAGAGTGAAAATAAAATTAGCACATAGGGAATTTTAGCATCAAAAACACCCTAAAAGCAATTCTGTGACTGCTGAGAGACAGACCTTCAGGTTCTTCTTGTTTGTAAGAATATCCCTGGTATAATGAATATTGCCCCCAAAAGTCACTTTGAAAAATTCTGAAACTGTTTTCCAGACCCATTATAAAGAATGTAAAAATTTACTGTCCAGTGCAGTTGGTGTTAATGACTAGCAAAGGAAGATAAATTCATTCTACTAACCTCCCCAGCGGGTGGGACGGGGTGGGCTTCCAGGGGCAGAGCACGACTCAGGCAGAAGCAGCAGGCTGATGGTTTGGGAACAGTAACATTCCTCTGGACTGATTCTAAGGACTTCATCTTTTCCCCTCCCATCCCTTTTGGAATAAACTTGGAATATACTTTAGAAAAAACACAGAAGTACAGCACTGTTTATTTCTACATTTCTCACCTGAAATGTTGGTCTTTGCCTAGTTATTCTCAATTTCACAGCGAACATAGGTGGCTCCATAAAACATAAAGGCAGTAGGGGAAGAAGGCTGAAGGCTCTGTAGAGTTGGATGTCATTTCTTTACTAGGTAGGAAACTAGACTTACGACTGTCAGGTGCACTTTTATTTCGCTTGTAAGGAAGTAAGAGGTTGTGAGTAAGGTTATCTGTACATGCTCAGTTCCAAAATAGGCTTCGTATTTTTCTCTTCTGTTTCACTCAAAATTAAGTAGAGTAACCATGTCATTGTTTAACGCTGCATCCAGAACATTCTGACAGTAAAATAAGGCCCTATCAACAATTAAACCAGTAAAACAGGCATGTGCTGGAACCATCCAGGGCAAACTAGGATGGATTGCTTGCCTAAGGCCAAGCAATCCTACCACAAAATCTTTTTCCACTTGAAAAGGCTGTGGGTAGTGCTGAACACCAGTGCTCCCTCCAAGAAAGGTGGGCCTGTTGGCCGGGAGTTTGCTTGATTTCCGCACTTGCTACAGCGCCTCCTTGACCACGTCCGCAGCCTGCATCTGTTCCCCCTCGTTATCACTCACCAGAAGCACCATGGCGCACAGAGGTAGACATCAGTTGGAACTGCGTGTGCTTCTTATTTCCCCACCTAACTTAGGCAACAAAGCCAATCCTCCTTGAACTTACCTTGCATATAACTGAGTGCCGTTGAATTGCGAAGCTTATTTTTGCAGTTGTGGTTATCATCGCCTCAGCAAGCCTGTCGTGTCGTCAGAAAGAGTGGCCAAGTAATTCGTCAGCTCCAGCAAGCACCCGTGGATGGAGTTTCCAGGGCCTCAAGTCTAGATGTCTATCCGCCAGGAAGGTGAAAAGGAAGGTTGAGCAGCTGTGTTACAGAACTGAAAGAAGCTGAGTTTGCTTTCAAAGTGTTTTCCTCAGTACCCAAAATATGGAGATAGTTTTTAGCTCAAGAAACGACTAGGTGCCCATCCTGCATAAAATTCTCACAGTATCTAGCTGCCAGAGTAATCTAATAAATGCAATTCCTATGGATTACCAGGACACAGTTATTTGACCTATAGGCATTTTAATTTAAATAAGGAGGCTACCTGAAATGAAAATGCCTTCAAGGCCCAAAGGAATGAATCACCAAGTGAATAATTTCAGGTATTTGACCCACACCGGTATTCCTTGAATCATTACTACTGATATGACCCAACCCAAATGCAAAGACACTTAATAAACTGCATCACTGGGAATCCACTATTCCACATAAATGAATTTTCCAAATTACTGAAGCACAACTATTCATATGCCAAATGTCATCATCAACTCATTCATCAGCTTCTAAAAGAAACCATTCCTGGCTTTCTAAGGGAAAGTGACTATAATTTAACTTTTCTTGAACTGCAGAACCACCTTCCTGAGGATGTGTCATTGTATTTCTGCTATAATACCCTCAATGTCTGCTTCTTTGCAGTGCTGGTTGTTATCTTTCCCCTCAAGGTCAGCTGTCATTTCCACTGCCATTAAACTTCCATCTAACATCATGTCACCGTCCGTTCTTTTAATTTATTGCTGCAAAACTGCTAAGTGATCAAAAACTACATGTCGAGTATAATTAAGGATGGTTTGTTAAGAAACAGTCACTTGGATACTGAGTAAGCCTTTACTTTTCTTGTTTCGGATTTGGAACAAATTACTAAGAGTTCAAAATAGACCTTCTAAGTGTAATATGACTCTCATCCCTTACTACGTCTGCTTTCCAACTCTTCCCACAAAAAAAAGAAGAAGAAAAAAAAAGATGTTATTTTCTTCTTCTCTTACTCATTAGCCATTTCCTATCTGTTTACCATTTTATGTCTCTTGTTAGACTACTAGATCCAAAAAAAAAAAAAATGGTTTTTTTTTTCCCCCTTCCTTTTTTACATTATGTTTTAAGAACAAGAATAAGAAAGTCAAAATCGAACAGGTAAAAAGCCATTTCCAAACACCTGGTGTATTCAGAAAAACCACACAATGAGTTGTGTCGGCTTATGCCGGGCTTCCCAACTATTTGAGAGATGAGCAGGAAAGTGGTGCACACCACTGCCAAGAGTGTCCCATTTCACTCTTGTGTTCCAAATTTTAAAATTCTTGTGCTTGAGGCAAAATCATGCTAAATTCCCCAATGCCCTAATATTAGGCATTCCTGAGTTACCTCTGTTTGTGAGTTATCCTGAAAATAGCTCTACAGAAGGTCCAGACCACTGATCAAAATAAGATCATGATTGGCACCGCATGGTTGAAATATACAGGTTGGAATGGAATATACAGGTTGATGGAATATACAGGTCCATCAATACAAACATGACTGTACCATCATCTCTCCCAACACGTACAAACCAGAATGTCACCAGCAAAGCAGAGCAGAGCACAGAAGTAATTACCTGACTAATTCAAACAGAAATAAATTTCTTTTGTTTTGGCTACATTACTGGGGGAATCCAGGCAGAAGTGTCTCTGCTACCTGGATTATCTAAGCAATTACCTCAAACCCAGACTTCATTCTGAATCCTGTCAAAGAATATCCACTCTTCAAATTTATAAACAATAGTATCTCTAAGCAAATTACAAAGGTAACATTTAAATCCAGCTGTCGATCCCTCCAAGGTAAAATTCACAGCATTTTATTCTACAGCTAGCTATGCACAGGAAGGAAATGGCTGAGAGAAATGCTAAAATCCCAAGCACAAATTTGCTATAGAATTAATATCACAATTTGTCACTGATAATGAAAGCATATAAAACAGGTTCTGACAGCATGTTATTTCTGTTGCAGATCATTCTTTATAAAATCCAAACGAGGTTTTCCTTTGCTACTGTGGAAATGATTTTTTTTTCTAAATGTACAAAGCAAAATAATATTAATATTGTGGTTAGTAGCCATCTGCTTCATGAGAATTCTGTACAGTCATTAGTCTCAACTGATGGCACCGTGGCAAGCTGCCACATCCCACGAGGCCAGGCTCTAAAACCCATCAGCATCTTTGCATCAGTCTTAACTCGGAGAGGGGGAACCACAAACCAGGAAATCTGTTCTATGGGAAGATCCAGACCGCTACGCTCTGTTTTTAGATATTAAACCCCAAAATATTACCCCACCCGAGTATATATTCAGAGGCATGCAGCAGAAGGGCCATCAAATGGTGACCCAAGGCAGCAAGGAATAAACACGAGACATCTGGGTCGGATGCCAGGTCCAGCAGAGCGACCAGCAACCTGTGTTCCACTCAACAACAGTGGTTTTCACTACAAAGTCAGAAAAGGATCAAGCTGTGAGGAGTTCAGCTTATCACAGAATCTCACTGAAGTCACTGTAACTTTTTAGTAAAACGCTGCAGAGGCAGCAACATGCAGAGGGATTCAAAGGAGGTGTGAACTAAGTCATATTTCTCACACGGTTTCGACCATAAAAACTTGCACCAGAAAAATCTGAATTTAAATGTTTCATCTGATAGGGTATGTACTTTCCTGCCATTTTTAATAGCCTGTTCTAATGATTTTCATTTAGAAATGCAAAAGGATGTTGTATTTTTAATGTCTAATCAATCTTCAAGGACTCTGTATGTTTGTAATTACGGGCCATATGAATGCTAGAGGAATAAGATATGTGCCCCAAAATGTCCTAGTAAGACACACTGTAACTACTTTTCCCTGGTATCATAATCACATCATCATTTTCTTTTTGGGTAGCCTAGATTCTCCTAGCAGAGGGAGGAAAAGGGAGGAAGAGGTAGTAAGGAGTCAAACACAACATCACAGTTAAACGTAGTCTTGCAATACTTATGCAGATAATTCAAGTTTCCCCAATCATTCTGCCGTATTTAGAATTTTAGGGGAAAGTCCCAAGTGTAGAAGCTGGAAGTGAGAGGCAGTGGGGGTGGAGTCTGACTAAACATACCCATGAAACGAGTCACATTTCAAAAATCCCCAAGTTTTGGGGGCACTTGGGTGGCTCAGCCCGTTAAGTATCTGAATCTTGATTTCGGCTCAGGTCATGAGCTCAGAGTCATAAGATCAAGACCTGCAACAGGCACGAAGACTCCTTGAAATTCTCTCCCTCCCTCTCCCTCTGCCCATCACCCCTCTCTCTAATTAAAAAAAAAAAAAAAACCTAAAAATTTTCAGTGCAGAATGTTGTTTCAAGCAGTACAGGGGCATCAGGTACTATTTGTTGGTCTAACTTTACGTGTATCATTAGTTATTTAAAATGCAACCCTTTGAAGAAAGATCATCAATTTAATTTTGAGCTGCTACATAATCTTATCAGAACTCTCCCCACCCCACCCATCTTCCAGAGGCATCTCTAAGAGGCTGAGGGGAGTAAGGAAGGCAGGCTTTGTGTTCCCTTCGTTCCACTTTAAATAAGTATTATATTTAAATGAATAAAAAGTGAACTTTTAAAAATAAAGGGCTGAGCTGTGGGGAGTCTAGAAGGAGTCTGGAAGATTCTACCACCTAGGATTGGGGGTGGTGGGAACATTAACAGACTAACTAGATATTATCACACCAGTGGTCAGTGCTTGCGTTCCAACGACCATGAGTCACTGCTCACAGCCAATCACTCCAGGAATGGGACAGCTCTCTTTTTCTGCATGAAAAAATGATCTCATTTTACAAAATAAATGGAAAGAAACTTTATTCTGCTTTTCTATTGCATAGACTTCTTCACATTCACATAAAGCCACAGGCTTCCTGGCTTACCAGTTGCAACTTGGGTCACATTTATAGTTAAGAATAGAAAGTGTAACCACAACCATTTCAAACAAAGATGACGCCTTGAACCTCATTACATATGTTAAGTACAAGTCATACTTAAGATTTGGATTCAAATTCAACTGTTTAAAAAAAAAAAAACTGTTTGCTGGCTTATGTGACTCAGATAAGCTATTTAATCTCTCTGAGGTTCGTGTTCCTCATCTGTAAAACGGGATGAATACTGACCTTAGAAAGTTATCATAAGGAATCAAACAAGGCAACTTAAAAAGTACTGGCATAATAGGCATCTGATAAACGGGGTAATTATTAATGTTCAAAAATTGGAATTTCAAGCTTTCTGAGAATTTTAGGGTCTTGTCTTTAAGTTGGAGACAACCAGACTTTAAGCATAAGCTTTTCAAAATCAAGAGCTCAGAAAGTAGAAATTTCATTGCATTCCAGATTCTGGTTTTAATAGTGGAAGATAAAATATTCGTGTTTCTAATGCATTCTGTTGAAGTCAAATTGTAGATTCTTGCTCAGGACTCTTAATCTTTCTGAGTTTGCCTGCTTTGCCTGAAAACACAAAGGCTAACAACATATGCACCCTCTACTAAAAAGAATAGTAGTAAACATGCAAAGCAGTAATTAACATGAAGCATTTTATAATGAAGGAGGGGCATTTTGCATAGGCTATTCCTGATGGGCAGTGATACAGTTGGTTGGTAAGAGCACATACAGGACAGGCCAGCAGTGGAGCAGGCATGGTAATGAAACCTCAAATCTCCATTTACTCATGGGCATGGTCAAGTCACTACTTCACAGAGTTGTGGAAAGAATCAAAAGAATATGAACAAAAGGGTTTTGTTATTACTGATGTATAGTTGACATACAATGTTATCTTAGTTTCAGATGTACAACATAGTGATTCTATACATTACTCAAAGCACACCACAGTAAGTGTAGTCACCATCTGTCACCATACGTCATAAAACATTACTGACTGTATCCCCTACACTGTACTTTTCACCTGACTTACTTATTTTATAAATGGAAGTCTGTACTTCTTAATCCTCTTCATCTATTTCACCCATCCCTCCAACTCACCTCCCCTCTGGCAACCAGTCTGTTCTGTGGATAGCCAAGATATGGAAGCAACCCACGTGCTCATCAACAGGTGAATGGATAAAGAAGATGCAGCATATATATATACAAGGAAATGTTAGCCATAAAAAAGAATGAAATCTTGCCATTTGTGACAACATGGTTGTATCTAGAGGGTGTTATGCTAAGTGAAGTCAAGCGGAGAAAGACAAATATCATATGGTTTCACTTATATGTGAATCTAAAAAAAAAAAAACCCAAATGAATAAAAGCTTTTAATACATTGATATGTAGTAAGTGTTCAATAAATTAGCGACTAAATTGCTTTTAATTATTATATACTATGGACCTCTTTCAGGTATAAAACATTGATCTTCTCAACTTTGCAATTAGAAATCTATCTGTGTTGCTTTAGTTTCTGAAAATATTACTTCCTATGAACCTTGATAACCACTAAAATTTCTCAAAATATTCTAACCACTAAAATTTCTCAAAATATTCTCAAAATATTCCTAAAATACTGTGGATTGTGATTCTTTTCCAAAGGCTCAAATTCTTAATATGCTTAGTGAAATCTCCTACATGGTAATGTTTATGGAGATACATGATTACTCTTAAAAGACTTTACTGGTTACAGAAATTGTAATACAGTAGTTTCTCTCTTATCTGAGATTTTGCTTTCCAAGGTTTCAGTCACCCACAGTCCAGAAGCAGAAGATCTTCCTTCTGACACGCTGTCAGTCAGTTTAATCTAACACTACGTCACAGTGCTTACGTCATTCATCTCACTTCATCTCCTCACATAGGCACGCCATCATTTCAAATCATCACAAGAGGAAGGATGGATACAGTACAATAAGGCATTTTGAGAGAAAGAACACATTCACATAATTTTTATTACAGCATACTGTTATAATTGTTCTATTTGATCATTGCCATTAGTAGTAGTAGTAGTACCTACTATTAGAAAAATTAAGCTTTAGGGACGCCTGGGTGGCTCAGTTGGTTAAGCGGCTGCCTTCGGCTCAGGTCATGGTCCCAGCATCCTAGGATCGAGTCCTGCATCGGGCTCCTTGCTCGGCGGGGAGCTTGCTTCTCCCTCTGCCTCTGCCTGCCTCTCTGTCTGCCTGTGCTCGCTCTCTCTCTCTCTAATAAATAAATAAAATCTTAAAAAAAAATTTTTTTAAAGAAAAATTAAGCTTTATCATAAGTATTTATGTATAGGAAAAACCTAGTATATTTAGGGTTCAGTACTATCTGTGGCTTTAGGCATCCACGGAAGATCTTGGAACATATCTCCCATAGTTGAGGGACTACTATAATGGTTTCCATTAATTCTCAAATTTTACAAAGAAGAACTGGTTAATAACATAGTTTAATAACAATTAATAAAAGGCATTTTTAAATATACCATATCTCACTAAGAAAATCAGTTTTCCCTGTGGTTGTTCTGCAAGGCCATTATTTCAGATCAGTACAGCAAGTTTCAGTAGAAAGGTCTGTTCTTTGTCCCCCTAGTGGCCACAAACAAAAGAGCAACATTTAAGAAAAGTCACAGAAACCACTGGAACTGAAAACTATTTCAACGTCTTCATTTTACAGATAAATAAACTAAGGCCAAGAGACAGGCTACATAATTTTTCAGTAAATCACAAGTATATGAGAATATTTTTAAGATTTTTAATATTATGATATCTGAAAAGGTATCCTCAAAATGAACTTAATTAATTAAGGTCCTTTAAAAATTTGCCTTATCAATTGACACTGGGCAGCTTTTTCTCCAGCTATATTCTTCCTTGTAAGAGAGCTGATAAGTATAGCTTCCCAGGGGGCAATGAGAAGACCTCAGCTGTGACCAAGAATTCTGCCTGCATCTCTATGAAGAATTCCTTTTTGATAAATAAAGACTGACCTGAGGCACACAGAGAGCTCTCCTCAGAAAAAAACAGTAAGAGTCAACACATTTTTACAGATGGCCAAGGGCCCACAATGAATACAAAACAGAGGTCAGGAAATAAGCTAAATAGTCATCTTTCTGAACTTTAGGGTACTTCCAGATAGGAAGAGAGAAGTAGGCATGGGTTGGACACACACATGGCAAAGAATAAAACCAAATTGTCTTTGCTTCCTGTTGGCCCTAAGATTTAACAAAAGCACGTAAGGTCTTGGAAAGTTTTGATTTGTACATCACTGCATATAGATTACACAGTAAATTCTGTGAATCTGTTATGTCCCTACATAATGATTAAGAGTATAATGAGTATATGATATAATAATGAGTATAATGAGTATAATGATTAAGAGTATAGGAACTCACTTGTTTGAATCTCAGCCTGATTCATATTAGTTATATGACCTTGAACAAATTATTCTACCTCCCATTGCCCAATTTTCTCATCTGAAAACAAGAACAGTAATGATACCTAGCATGTATATAGGCTGCCAGATGGATTAAGTGAAATAATACATGTAAAGAACAAGTAAATGCCATCTCATCTACATGCAGCAAATGTTAATTACTGCTTTTATCAAAACATTATATCCCATTTTCTATAAAATAAGCCTGAAGAGAAAATAAGGAAAAACATTAAATGAAAGTATATTCATATTAGGAAATGGGAGGCATGGATGGTCCAGTGTTGGCCTCTGAAGAGATGTGTGACTTTGGACAAAGCATGTAACCTTGTAATCCTTGTATTCTCTTCTACAAAAACAAGAGGGTTGGGTCAAAATCCAAGCAACTCTAGTTTAACAAAGATGTAAAAGATCATTCAATCCCAAATTCGATGCTTGAGCTCATTTATAACAAGTGTTTGTCTAGTCTGTGATTGAAAGCCTTCATCTCTATCCTGAAGCTGCTAGTACCTTTCATCTTCAACAGCACTAATAGTTTGAAAATTCTTCCATATGCTAAGCTGAAATGTACCATCTGCATGTCATCAGATCTAAGATGCCAATGGTAGTAAGCTGCACCACTGTTTTATGTGTCATTCAGAAAGAAAAGACACTGCCAATTATACTATGACATGGTGCTTTCTTATCATGTCAATTGTAAAAAGCATCATAATTTCAGAAATGTTAACATATGAGAATATGGGTGTCTGATAATTAGTGAAATGCAGTATCTTCCAGTGGCTTCACCAGTTGATATTAATCGAAGCTTCTATCACAGTAAAAGCCAGTCTACTTTTCTTCCATAGCACGGCTCAAGTTCTTAAAGACTGCTCCTGGCCTTCTTGATCCTTCCCTTTTCCGGTCTTATTACCTTTAATTCATAAACATGGTCTTAAGTCTCTGTGCCATCTCCAGGTTCTGTCTACTAAATCCATTTTACTTTATCTGGATCTCTATCTATTTATACATGTAGGCACGAAGCACTCTTGCAAGTACCAGGAGGTAAAATGATGACCAAACAAATACTCTTTAATAAATCAATGACATACAGTCTAGTGAATGAAAAGATTACATAAACAATGAAGTCTAGCTAGAGTACTACAAAGTACAAGGGAAACCCAAGAGAAGGGGCAAAAAGAGAAAAAGGGTACTTAAGTGTGGTGCCTAAAGAAGAAAAGAAGGCTCTAGGTGAGGTCAGATCTATTCTAAAAAGAACATTCATAAAATCACCTTCCTGTCTTTGTCCTTCTCTTCTTTTTGACAAAATTTGTAAAATTTTAATGCTTTCAAAAATCTATAAATTCCCAAAATACTTCCGAACACATGTTATTATATTGTTTTATATTATATATTGTATATGTTATATGTGTTATTATATTGTTTTCCTACTCTAGTCTGCCACTATTCCCATCAACTGCTTCTATAATTGGGACAGGGATTAGCAAAAGAAAGACATTATTTTACCCTCCAGATCCAAGTATAGGATTTTCAATTATTCTGGTCTACACCAGTTATTTTACTGAAACTTACTCTCCTCATAGGTTGTTTCTTCGGAACAAGGACATGTCCCTTCACTGACATAGTACAGTCTACCAAACTTGGATCGTACATAACTGATCAGGCAAATTTAGATTCTACCACAAACCCATGAATAAAACATAAAAAGAATTTGGCAAAAAGTTGAAATCCACTCTACTGGCCTGAAATTCCAAGAGTACTAAAATGCCCTGGGTAGACAGTAAGACTATATTGTCATGCACTTAGCCACATTTGGAAATCTCCTGGCTATTGTAATCTCCCTATGGTGATGAGTCAAATATAATGATCAAGAGCGAAATGTCTTAATGTATCCTAGGATCCAACCCATTTTAAATACAGTATTGGAAACTCTCCCAGGAGTAGAAAACCTGGATAAGCACATGAAATTTGTGTGAATTTATTTTAGCTTGTATTGAGACGTCTATGGCTCTTACAAAAGGAGAATTCCATTGAGGCTTCCTGTCTCCTCCTTTCAGTTCAATAATACCAAGACTGGTTAAACTTTTTTTCCCCTTAAACACTGCAAGGGGATGGGGTGTATGGGCATATATACACACATGGCAGAGTGGGGAATAAGGCATTCATTCCTCAGTGAAATCTGTTCACTTGTGCACATTGTGATGTTAAGTAAAAAGCACTATAACATGTGGACCTTTTCTGGTAGCAACGTACATACTTAAGGTAAATTTTAGATGGAAGATTTGGATTGGTTGAAGCACATCCACTCATGCCAAGGTTCTTAATTAGGCACATGGTTTTAAAAGTGAACTTTTTCTTCTAATCAAGAATAATTGTTGATGATCATGAAAATGTTTTTACCAGATAATCACTGCATACAGATTTATTTTATTGAAAAGAAAGTCAGAGAACTTGTAATTATTTATTTATATGCATCCCCATTATAAGGATAAGATGGCCTCTTAATCATCTGAAGAGAGATTTAGTGGAAGTTGAAAAATCCCTCATCAAAATTAATATCCCTAGTAATGGTCTATGGAGGAGTTTTTTTTTTTAATGGAAACTTTGCAAGCTGTAAAGGAGAGAAGTACAAGTAATTCTGACTGAAGCATATAAAATAATGAACTAACCTAAAAGCAGATGAGGTATTCGGCTGTACCAAATTCCTAAACAAGAGACTAGGTGAAATGTGACACTTTTAGGGAGGTCTTGCAGGTCAGGAGGTCACACCCTCCCTGCTAGGGGACCCAGTGTGTAGATAACCCTGATGCCTCCCCCAGCCCCAGCCCCTGCTGATGCATCCAGAATGTAGGAGCAATCAGAAAAATGGAAATGGAGCAAAAAGAAGGGGACACTCCCTTCCCGCCAGGTAAGCTCAGGAGCTGTCAGTGGTGCCGCTAGGAAGGTCTGACCGACAGAGGAAGGCTTGTGACAGGAGAGAAAACCCAGGCAGAAGCGCTGTGAGGAAAAAAAAAAAAAAAGTAGCAGTACAGGCAGAACGCTGGTAGCTCCCTGGTGTCTTCGTCCCGGCCTTTCCGGAGGCCCTGCAGAACATCCACTCGTGTTTCATAAAAAGAGCCCACGTGATGATAGCAAAGACGCCCTCCCCCACATTTGTCTATCTCTAATTAGATTCTGTGACTCACCACCATGCTTTGGTACGCCAGAGAATGAACTGGAAACAGGACTTATGGGATACCAGGTAATCATTTAATCTTGGGAACCCTCAGTTCTTTCATCGCTGAAATTGGGATAAAGTAATTATGCATATTTACATTCATACCAATATTGGTAATTGAAAATTAATAATGATTGTGATAAATGTTACTAGAGATCCTCAACAATCACACAAAAACTTTTTTTAGTATAAAAGTGACATCCTTGGGGTGCCTGGGTGGCTCAGTGGGTTAAGCCTCTGCCTTCGGCTCAGGTCATGATCTCAGGGTCCTGGGATCCAGCCCCGAATCGGGCTCTCTGCTGGGTGGGGAGCCTGCTTCCCCATCTCTCTCTGCCTACCTCTCTGCCTAGTTGTGATCTCTGTCTGTCGAATAAAGAAAGAAAAATCTTTAAAAAAAAAAAAAAAAAAGGTGATATCCTTTATGTGATTCAAAGCTGCCACTGTTCAGAAGCAAATTGATTGTTTATCCATTCCTCATAAAGAGTAGCTGTTTTAGCCACTTTTGATATGCGGCTTAACAGGATCTGAAGAGTAGTACATTTCAAACAACTAGAGATTATCTTTGTGAGATACTAACTTGTTCAGTGGGTAGAACATCAACTCCACTAGTATCCCACTTTTATAATAAAAATCAGTTAATTTGCACATCTTTCTGTAAAAGTTACCCCTAAAGTGTGACTTATTTTTATTGGCATACTTATAAGTACATAATTTTTAAAATTACATATAAATTATATATAGTATGCATATTTTATATATATACATACACATCTGAACACAATTTTTCCAGGAGTATGTCTGCCTCTTCTGCTTACCAGTCTTACTGCCTTGGACACGTGACTTAACCTATGTGATCTCTTCATCAATCTATTTCCTCTGTCCTGATGAGGAAAAATCCTATCACTTGTTGGAAGAAGAATTAAATAAAATAGTCTATGAAAGTACTTTGTAATCAGCAAAGGACTATACAAAATAAAGAGCTAGTATATCCAATTAATTGTATGAGAAATTCATAATCTGAGGAAGGAACTATGAATCAGAAGCATATTTCTGCCTGCCTGTCCTTTCTCTGCAAGAGTTTAAATAGCTGCTCGAAGAGAAAATGTTCAGTCTTTCTTTGTAAATTGGTGGCAGTTCTTCATTAGGAGAAGATCTTTTCAAGAAAAAAAATTCAGAGTCTTTCCATCTTCCATGTGTGGAACATCTGTGCTAAAACCATTCTGAGCACACTTCTTTGAAGCACAGACGGCCTAGAGGAACTACTCTGGTTTTGGCTTTACTTAAATGCCTGAACTTCTATTAGTGAAATAAAAGATTTTCTAGTAAGAGCTCAGTTGGAAAGGAGACCAGCCTCCTCCAATCAGTTTAATCACTCAGAGGCCAAAGTGGCCCGGATTTTGTTCTGAGAGCACCAGGCAATGGAAATCTCCCCGTGAACTTGCAGCTTACACAAACAGCTGGTTTGGGATGCTACTGACCCTGGGTGCATCACTGTGGTAATTAGATTTAATATTCCTAATCCAATAGTGCCTGGTTCCCTCATGTCTACATCTTCCATGTAGAAAACCATTACTCTCACTTAATAATACTCTGGCATGCTTAAGATTTTTACAGCTAATATTAGAAATTACTTTTCTGTAGCTGTAAATATAGCTATTCCAACTGTTATGCGTACCAAAGAGTTCAATTTGGAGGGTATCCTACTTGAGGAACTTTCCTGAAAGATCTTGACCCGTTAGGCAGACTTGGTCTGTCATTACCCACCCCTCTTCTGCACGTGTTTTGTATCCTTGTATTAACTCATTTAGAAAGATGGAAATCAGCCGGAAGTCATGGGCAAGCCTGAGGGATCGGGTTTGGAGCCTTTCTGCAAGCCCAGGGAAGCACGGCTTCATGCTACCGCATCCTGGGGTTACTCCCTCCGACAGAGTCACAGAGATCACAGAACTGTGTAAAAACCTGCCTTCCTGGTAGGATGGAAGGAAAGACACGTCTGAATGTGTGTCTGCTCGCGCCTGTTTACGTTGTGTAGAGAAGCCACCGGGGCCGTCCTCTCCGGAGACCCGGCTGGTTGTGTATGCGTGCTTGTCCTGCGAGCTGCGGCACGGAGCTGGCCAGCTGAGAGCGCGACGAGGTACTCGGTCCCTGGGAATTGTAATTGCTCGGTCGGTTAAAAAAAAGAAAAAGGAAAGGAAAAGAAAAAAAGAACATCCGACTGTTGCCGGATAATAGCACAAGGTGCATTTTGACAGTATAAAGGAGGAAACAGATGGAGTCACACAAGTTCTGAGTATGTTTTAACCCCAAAAAAATAGGAAAGGAAAGGAAAGGAGAGCCTGGGGCTGAGGGAGTGTTACCGGGAGCGAATCGCTCAGGACTTCAAACACAGGGAGTCATTCTGTCAAGGGGAGGGGGCGGGCGGGGGCAGGCGCTGGGCCTCTCTAACAAAGTCCTCCTCTCTTTGCTCCCTCCCACTTCATTCACTTGCAAATCAGTGTGTGCCCACTAGAGCCAGCTCTCCCCAGCCCGTAACCTTCCCATCCCGAGAGCTGCAGCTCCAGCCGCGGCGGCAAGAACGGCAGAGCCCGCGACCGCGGAAGAAGCGGAGGCAGGAGCAGCCTGGGCGGGTCACAGGGTCTCCCCGGGCGCAGAAAGGAGAGCAGAGGTGGGTTCGGTCTCTGCTGGCGGTGGTGGTTGTGCATGCCTTTTCTTTCTTTCTTTTTTTTTTTTTGTTTAATTCTGTAGCGTCGATGGAAGCCAATCAGAGAGAGAGCCCTCTCTGCCCGGCGGGTGCCGCACGCCGGAGTTGGGAGGGATGCTCAGCCTGCGAGCCCGGGTCGGGGCAGGCGCGCGGGTCTGGCTGCGCGGGTGACGCTGCTGCCGCTGCCCAGAACTGGCGCCGGCTCCCGGGGAGCCTGGGCGCTGCTCCTCCGCTTGCTGGTAAGACCCATCCGCCGCGGGGCTGGGTGGGAGCTTAAGTAACGGGCCGCCGGGAGGAACTCGCTGCCTTTCTCGCCGCCGGCAGAGGCTGCCAGGGGAGCTCCGGCGTTTGCAAAGTTGGCTGGTCAATTACCAAGGGCGCTGGTGCGTGCAGGACCCGCGGAGCCGTTTGGGGCTTGATTTCTGTCCACCTGACCACATCACAAGGGTCTGTGCGGGGACTGATTTGGCGAGTTACATTTCTTGCCTTTGGGGTTACAGCAGAAAATCAGGTAGCTGGAGAACTCCTGAATACTCCCAGTAAGGAAAACTTAAGCTAAATACATGATTTGGCTCAGAGAAGGAGCCAAAGAAAACTGTTAGGTTGCACGTTCGGGGAAATGCCTGCCGGCTCGCGAAAGAAATGCTTGGGTTGCAAGGAAAGTCCAACACACTGGACTCCGAAAATGGAGCACACTGTCCAGGGAAAAGTCATGTGGAAGACGCAGCTCGCGGGTGCTCTTCCACGGCTAGCCAGGCACAAATCTGGAGGATAACGCCTCCCCCGGACTGGCTAGAGGGCAGACCAAGTGTGCCTGGTTGTAGGTGTCCGATGAAGGAAAAGTGGAGCCCCCCAGTGCGTTCATCCCAGAATTTAGTAAGAGGGGACGTTGCTGTGCTGCGTACTGCAGCAGTTGCAGAGCTGGGATTACTTCTCCTGTAGTTAGATATTCTCCTGCCAAGAGTTATCGGAGATCTCGAGATGGTGGATGCTGGAGAGGTCAGAATGGTGCCGAGAAGTGTTTTCACTGCTGCAATAAAATCCGTATTTTATGGGGAGTTATATGCAGGTCGTTGTTGGTGCAAAAGGCTGTTCACCTGAGTTAACTACTGAGAAAATTCAAGTACCAAGAAGTTTAATAATCTGGAAAGCCACACATTTCTCTCTCTCTTTTTTTCTTTTTGGTAAAGCCATCTTAGTTATGATATTCACATTATACAAGTATATCACCCCGTGTCTCCACCAATCTTCACTTTCACTTACTGAAGCACATAATGTGGGAAAGAGATTTTTCCTTCAAGAATATCGCTGGAGTGCCTGGTGTATACACGTATGGCTGCTCGGGAGGGGTGCACACACAAAATATGCTTTCTGATCGTTTATTGTCCAGGGGGACAATAAAGTCTTCTCTGTGTGGGAAGAGGAACACAGAGATATACCTAGAAAATGTACAACTCTTCTAAGAATGAATAACAAATATGCTTATGCAAATGGTAGCCAAGGAGTGCTTATCTCCTTTCTTTCTTGCTGAACCTTTACCTGAAAAGGAAAACCTTTAGGATTCTACTTTAAGAGGAAAAAAAATTTCTTCCAGTGTGGCTTGAGTGTCATCCTTTGTGTAATAGCACTTGCATGGCTCTGTGTCTGCTATTTTAGAGATCCAGAAAATAAGTTGTATGAAGAAAGGGGATATGATCAAGCAGATGTCTTCATTATGTCAAAAGGAAGAGGGCAAAGTTTATGCCAGAGGCCAGATTTTCAATGCAGAGCTCAGAAACTTAAAAGAAATCCAACAATTTACTGGAAAATACAATTGCACAGGATTGTATCTCACCTCCTTTTGTTCTTTGGTATGTTCTAATTAAAAAAGGTACTGGGGGAAATAAAAGGCTTATCTTTTTCTACTTATTTTGATGGTTCGTGGCATACTTTGGAAGCAGAGGAAGTAACCAATTTCTTCAGAAAAACATGAGAGGCAGCAGCACATTTTTGAAGGAAAATGGCAATGGTTTAGTTCTACGGTACTTGTCTAAAATTATCTTTTACTGCCATTATAAGTGACAGACTGGATTCTCTATAGGGACTTTTAGTCCCTTTATTATCTGGCTTTTATACCAATTTGTTGCAATTACATTTCTTAATGCTAACTTTGCAGAGATAATGTATAGAAACAAAATCATTTTCTACCAAGCTGCCTACTATCAGAAAACGTGCACCTTACCTCCTTCACCCACCACTTCCATCAGCTTTGCAAGTAAAAACTCACTTTAAGGCACTCTAGATTTTTTTTTTCCAAAGAAAATAGTCTATCTCATAAAATACTGCTCTGAGAAACTTGAAACAGCAAAAATTTCTAAAAAGCACAACTACAGTTCCAGGACATCAAAAGACACTTCCGTGTGGCAATATATCAATGAGTTGGAACAAGTTCTGAATATCTAATTAAAGCTAACTGAGTGAGAGTCCCACATAGGGATGTTAAAAAGAAATGAAATGTGACAAATATTCTGAATAAAACCAAATCTCTTCCTAAGGAAGTGAAACCTGTGGTCCCCCCTTCTGGCCCTTACTTGCTTTGCAGTCATGAATGCCAACTTACTGAGGCTGCATCCTTTGAACTATGGGAACTTTTTTTTTGTTGGAAGGGACCTCTAGTGGGTCACTCCATGCATTTCTTCCTGTAGTTCAGTTGCATCATGGATGCACCTAAGGTAATACGTGCGTAACAGCTTTTTCTGCACAGATGAGTTAAGGTCCTCCAAGTACCAGCTTGACATTTCTGCCAGGTTAAAATCATTATTTGTGCTCTCATATGTACAGTTCCTTGGACTTAAGGAACTCGGGAGTATTTGTGCAAATTTCTCAGTATTTAGACTTTTGGTAACTTTTCTATGATTCCAAACGAAATCATCAGCCAATTAACAAAGAATTCACCACCATCACCATAAGATTTTCCTTAGTTCTGACCTGGCCAAGACTGTAGTTCCTTCTCTCAAATTTATCCAATAATAAGAATGCCATTATAGTTATAATTCAAAAAGTTCCACGCAAAGAACCTCTCCGCACTAAAGAAATACTTGCTAGAAAAAAATGTAATTAGCCTTTCAGGGATCCATAAACATTCGCAAGCATATTGAACTAAAGCCTTCTAAATTGAAGAAACCCCATCCCTTTCAAATAAGCATATATTAAAAGTCCAAATGTTGTTTGGATGCCTTATTCTGTGAGGTGTTTTTATTTCTCTCTCTGATATATCCCAATAGATTTTAGGCAACCTACTCCTTAAAAAAAAAAACTCTGCCTGGGACTTAAAAGTAAGTTCTCTAGGGGTGAATCGGCCTCTTCTGCTGCAAGTCTGCTGGTTTCAACTTCAAATTTAAAAACCTGTTCTAAAGTTTGAAATGTGTTCCAAGTGAGATAACATCCAGCAGAAGCCATTGCCTCGCGCTGCTTGCTTAGTCACGCCAGCCTATTCTTTGGGTTGATCAGAATTAGGGTCTCGCTTATAAAAATAACGAACAGTGACTCAGTCTGAATTGCATTTTTTAATAGTGTTGCAGCCTAGCTAGTGTCTACTGAGTTCACCTTATTTGCTTCACAAAAAGGTGAAAATGTAGATAATCAAACCTTCTCTGGTATAAATTTTTTTCTGAATAATAATTCTAAATACAAAGACTCAAGAACATCATGCTAATAGGGAAGCTGCTGAAAAAAAAAAAAGTAAAACTTAAACACACATGCACACAGAGAGAGAGAGAGAGAGAAAGAATAAGCACCCAGTTGTGACACAGTTCCAATAAAAGAGAAAAAATACAGAAATGTAGGGCTTGGGTTGCTTTTCTTCCTCTTCATTCCTTTATTTCTCTTTTTGTTCTCCAATGGGATTTTTATTTTACCTTGAAGATAGATGAGGTTGAAGCACTTTCCTGGATCTCAACAGTAATATTTTTATCTGAGCTTCCTTTTTATGAAGAGTAACTGGCCTACATTTTAAAAGTCCTGTTCCTAAGGAATGTTCCCTTTTTCAAAGCAGTCATATGAGAAACTTCAGGTTCTCCCTAATTAACTGGAGAGCCAAGTGTATATGCTCTCCGTAACCCCATCACTCACAAAGTAGGAGGATAAGGGGAAACTTCATGCAAATAACCATTCAAAAAGCTGGTGCACCTTCACTGCTACAAAAGTAAAGAGGATTAAAGCTCTTTAAGCCAAAATGGTTGGGTCAGAGGGGACCAGAAACAGCCAGGATCTAGTTGTTCAAGACTGTATTATCCAGGGAATCTTTAACTCCTCCAACACAGAAAACCCACTGAAGAAAGAATGCTCTGCGCAAAAGCGCCTAAGCATAAACTAGAAGCACACACAGAGGGCACTGTATGTCCCCCACCCCCATACCACGTTATTTTACCTTGTTTCATCCATTCGATATATTTATACTAACACTGTTGGGTGCTTATTTCCTCTATTAATCAGATCATCTTTCTGAGATTTGTAACAGGAAGAGTTTAATTGAAGCCAGAAGTTACTATTAAATTTGATGTGCAGTATAAGCGGGCAGCAAGGGTCCTAAGCTTCTCCTATCATACACAGAGCTATCTTGGGGAAGAGAGCATCTTATGAAGATGGGCAGTATAAAGCTCACCACCACCGGGTATGATTTGTCTTCATAGTTCATCCCTTTAAAGAACAGTGTGGTTTTTTCTTCCTATAATTTCCTAAATTAGCAGATCTACCCAAAAGTTACTTAGGAGACCTAATAAGTTATAGGAATAGAAAACAGCAAGCAGAAAATAAATTGAAGAGGTGCACAAGTAAAATGAAAAGAGAGGAGGAAGTGAATTTTTACATAAAAAGAAATCATAACAGAAATAGAATCAAAATTGCTGATTTCACACAGTGTGCATTTTCTACTTTACAAATACTGCCGCTATTAAATAGAATTTTATAAACACATCATTAACATGTTTATAAACACCACACTTCTCTATCATGGAATGCAAATTTGAAAATTATCCTTGACGGGGCGCCTGGGTGGCTCAGTGGGTTAAGGCCGCTACCTTCAGCTCGGGTCATGATCCCCCAGGGTCCTGGGATCGAGCCCCGCATAGGGCTCTCTGCTCTGCGGACAGCCCACTTCCTCCTCTCTCTCTCTCTGCCTCTCTGCCTACTTGTGATCTCTGTCTATCAAATAAATAAATAAATAAAATCTTTAAAAAAGAAAAAGAAAATTATCCTTGAAAAAAAAAAATCACCACCTAGAAGAAATGATCCTCTATGGATCATAAAATAACCAAAGTAGGTTTTGTTTTTTTTTTTTTAAATGATCTGAAGCCCAGAAAAATCAAAGAAAGAGGTTTTCTTAGTGCTTTGAAGAATATTGACTCTTTTCCTTCTCTTTATTGTCCTACAAGCTAAGTAGATTTTATACTAACACTGTTGGGTGCTCGTTTCCTCTATTAATCAAATGACCTGATTAAATAGATCACTGTATGATCTTCTAGCACCTGCAAACCAAAGTATATAATAGTGACACACACCAAATATAAGTCACCCATTTGGATTCGATACGTGGTATAGCATGATGGAAGGCTGACTAGCAACACAGTCCACCCCAGCCCAGACTGCCTGTTAAATACTATGTCATATGTATACGTATATATAAATATATATATATATATATATATACACCCACACATACACACAGACACAAACACACACGTATATGACAGCCAGGATAAAAAATTCTGAGGGTTAGGTTCAGAATTTTTATACATTTAAAAAATAATGATAATTATACAGTAGATGATAATAAATCTTTAATGAGCTTTTCTACATGTTACATGGTACTGTAAATATTTTACATGTATTCTGTAAAATAAGAATTATGTACTAAGTCAAAAGGAAAATGCTACACCTATATCCTTTTTATTTAGTCCTTTCTTGGTTTGAATTTCCAGGGAATTCCTGCTTGAGCTAAGCACTTAATGAGTGTGCTGTTTACCAACACCTGTGATATCTTAGAATTTAAAGTGTGACACTCTGAGAAAGACACGGCAGAAGAGGACATGGAGTGACTTGGTTATTTTGGCCGTAGCAATGCAGATTTTAAGGCTGAGGAAAATCTAGGTTATTCATTTTTGAAAAACTACTTGCAAGCATGCCATTACAGTTTATAATTGTAGTAAAGAGTACTGTGTGAGCCATTTGAGCAAAATGGTTCTTTTTATAAGAGAATAGATGATCTTCTCTTGCCTTCAGAGGTAGCCTCATGTTGCAGGAGTATTTGAGGAAAGTAACTAAAAATGACAATTATTCATTTCATTGACAGGGGCAGCCCACCTGCACAGTACCCTCTGAAGATACGAGTCCTTTCTCAGTGCATTTGATACGCTCACTCTGTACACAGCATTTAGGACTGTGGTTAGAGTTGAGTAAGATCATATTTCTTTCCCCTCCTTATCTGATGAGTAAAAATAATTATTTTCTCCTATTTATGACCACAATTGTGTTATTTCATTACCATCACAGTTCAGTACTTATTCTGCGTGATTTCTTTGCCCAGTAAAATTTCACACCAAAAAAAAGGAAGGGACACCTGGGAGGGCATAGGTGGTAAGGCACCGGCTCTTGGTTTTGGCTCAGGTCATGACCTCACGGTTGTTTGAGATCGAGCCCCCTCTGTCCATGTCCATGCTCAGCACGGAGTCGGCTGGAGATTCCCTCTCCCTCTGCCCCTCCCGCTTGTGCTCTCTCCTGCCATCTTTCTCTCTAAAATAAGTAAATAAATCTGTAAAAAAAAAAAAAAAAAAAAGTTGGGGTGGAGCAGAAGACATCCTATTAGCAATATAGTAGTATTATATATGGTTGACATTGATGAGCCATTCTCCATTCTTTCCATTGCCAATACTCAGAAAGTCATGTAGTTAATCCAGCTTTCATGGACAGGGTGATAATTACAAATAAAACAAAACAATGTGAGACATAGACAGGAGTTTAGAAATGGCTTTCCCCAACACCCATCATTTACATTTGAAATACTTGATGACAGAGATGTTACTGAGTTGTATGTCTCTCTTTTCTAACTTCTAGTTGTTGGGCATTATTGCTTTTTATCATCTCCACTTAATGATGGCACTAAAAATTATATAGGAACTTTAAATCTATAATATTATTTATGAGTATGTTGTGAAGGAGCTGACATGGGAACTTTTGGAGAAAATGAGGATTTAGACTTCTTTAGAAATTTCATGTGTTCATACCATTCTGTAAAGCCCTTATTATAAAGAAATGTTAATTTTCCTTCAAAATTTCGACCACTATTTGGGGGCACATTATAAAATTCAGATTTTTATTTCACTTTTAATGGCTTGACCATTATTTTGAGTGAGCTTTATCTAAAGTCATTGATTTTCCAGGCTATCCAAAGTGTCAATCTTTGAAAAAAATAGTTTATTGGTCAGTGATCGGATATGAAAAATTATGACAACCTATTGTGTTTTTTATAAATCTCAATTTATTTAATTTAAGTACCTAGTGACCTTCCTACTTCTTTGGACTTAAAATGTCAATTCTCATGAAAGTATATGGATAGATTATGTTGTGTTTTTTTTCCACCTTAGCAAAATTAAAATCTGGTAAGAAACCCAATGTCAACTCTACCCCCTTAAAAAAAAAAAAAAGAAAGAAACTGTTAATGTTCCATGAAATCCAGAAGTCTGAGGATCACTGGGTTAGATAATGAGTAACATCATGTTGAAAAATGATTGACCTACTTCTCTTTCTCATTTGGGTGAATAAAAAGTAAAGGGGAATTATAATGATTTTTAAAAGCCAAATAGCCAAAAAGACAAACTAAATAAAAGTCATTCAATCAAAAGGTATCCTTGGATCCTTTAATTAAACCTTATAGAGATTAATACTAATGTTTGCAATACTAATACAGTCTTTGGCTCTATTAACAAGTCCTCCAAAAGTGTGCTTTGCAGAGCTCATGGTCAGAATGTGTCATCAACAATGAATTTGCCTACTGGATTATATAGTGGATTATTCAATGGAAAACAAAATGCTTTAAATTTATATCTAATATGGTAACTTAAAACCTAGCTCAATTTAACCATCCACATTATAAAAGAGGCATCTTTTTTTTTCCATAAAAGCGAACTTTACATAATTTTGGACAAACACAAATTTTCTAAGGTCCTACACTGTATTTTAAGGTTTGCATTTTTACTTCAAAAAGCAATTGGCTTCTAGCTTATAGTGTAGATTTCAGTCATGAAAATGAGCTTATCATATTTTTAGCTACAAAGCTTAAACCTCTTTTGCAGGATTAAAAAAAAGAGTTTCATTAATCTACTATCATCCATTTTATAAAATGTTTGAAACTGTTCAATTTCACATTCAACTAAAATATTCTAAGCTCTCCTTAGCAACAGGTTCTAATTTAACACAGATCTAAATTGTGTGGTCAAACTAAGTAATCACCAATGCAAAAATGATAAAACCCACCAAGACTGGAATATGACTGCTGAATCCTAATTTGAGTGAAGTCGAACTACTGCATCTCCCAACAGTTATTCTCATATTAAACTACTTGTTTTAAAAGTATCTAGTTGGGATTTTGTCCTGTTTTTATTTTTTTTAAAGATTTTTTATTTGACAGAGACAGAGCACAAGCAGGGGGAGAGGCAGAGGGAGAAGGAAAAGCAGGCTCCCTGCAGAGCAGGGGAAGCCCGATATGGGGCTCAATCCCGGACTCCAGGATCATGACCTGAGCTGAAGGCAGTGGCTTAATCAACGGAGCCACCCAGGCGCCCCTTGTCCGTTTTTTCATAAAGAATTAATTCTATGGAGCACCTGGGTGGCTCCGTTGGTTAAGTGACTGTCTTCGGCTCGGGTCATGATCCTGGAGTCCTGGGATTGAGCCCTACATCAGGCTCCTTGCTCAGTGGGGAGCCTGCTTCTCCCTCTGACCCTCCCCTCTCATGCTCTCTCTCTCACTTACTCTCAAATAAATAAATCTCTAAAAAAAAAATTAATTCTGTGATGGAGGCCTTATGATAAATTTCAATGCCACAGTTTCACTCTCTTTCTGACTCATATCTGCCTTTTTATCATAAAAAAAAAAAAAATACTTGGGCAGGTCCTAATTAAGACAGCAGAATCAAGGGGTCAATTACTGATCAGTATCAGCAAGAGGAGGTGATCCCAAGCCTCCAGATCCAGAAGGTACTAACTCTGCAGTAAGTTTTGCATTCAGAGAAAGTATATTTACCTGCAGGTCAGCTACCTTTGTAGTGTACAGGCATGCCAAATGCAGATTTCATATTTAAAAATTTGGTCTCATGATCCCTGTTTTTCTTCCTCAAGTTTGCTTTTAATTCTCAGATGCCACATTCCAAAATATCTTTCCAAATAGCACCATGGTGTGTTTTTCTTAAAAGCGCTCCCCACTGAATTTAAATGTGTGTGTACTTTATGTTCTAAAAAAAACAAAAAACAAAAAACAATGGAATTAAATTAGAGATGACCACAGTAGAGGGAAGGACACCGCAAGATGTTGGGTGATCATGTGAGTAACTGCTTTCTCTCCAAACAGAACACTAAACGGCACTGTTCCTTTAAGATATGAAGGTGAAAGCAACATAATAGTAAAATGCTCTCAAGCTATGGAGTTTAATGTGATGTCATGAAAGATTTTTATACAGTGGACAGAAAGGGGAGAAATCATTGAAACCCTCTGCTGGATTCACTGGGCTCTGAAGAACAAGAGGTTTGCTTTGCACCCTGAGTGTTCTGAACATTTACAGAGCATATGCTTGCTTCCCAATTTGTCACTAAATTAAAATGGATTTTTAAAAGGCTTATTTTTTTTTCTTCTTTTCTCTATATGACAATCTTTTCATCATGGCTGGTTAGAGAAACTAATCACAGAAAACAAGAGTCAAACTTGCTGTGCTTTGTAATTGAGAAATACACACTAATATCCATAATGTTATTAAGAAAGACTTTAAAGCAAGGAATGAAATTTAGGCTGTCTATTAAACTCAACAATCCAGAGAAGCAGCCATGAGGCTCCAACTGCTCAAAAGATACTGCGCTTGTCAAATATTTTCCAATTTAACTTTTACCTGATTGACAAGTGCTCCTAAAAACAATGCCAAGACTTTTAGAAAATTCCTTGATTCCCTGCACAGCAAAAAACCACCTGTTCCACATATAAGATGCCTACAGAATAGATAAATCCACGTTCAGGAGAAAGGAGAGGTGGTTTTAAAATATCACTTCTCCATTCCCAGATCGCAGTTTTAAGATGAAAGCATAACTAGCCAATATAAGCACATAGTGGAGGTTCGATAAATGCTTCCTGGGCAGAATTCTCATACAAGGGGCCAAAGAGTCTCTTAAATAAATATGTTCCCAATTTATTTCCTTTCCAAGCTCATTCACACCAGTGAAAAAATATAACTTTTCTATCCCACGCTAATCATTTTAACTCTGACCCCTATACAAGAAGCCAATTTCAACGGAAACCCTATCCATAGCGTCCCAAGAGCTAGAGGGACTAAGCATGTAAATAGAGCTGCCCAGCTTCAAAGTCCGGCCACCAGACCTCTTCTTCCCTCAGGCGGACTTTTTATTAAACTTGCTTTGAAACAGTATTGCCTGGAGCCTGATTAACAATTTATGCCTTCCTAAGCAGATTAGCAAGAAGTCTGTCATTTTGATTTTTTAATTCTTAATTTCTATTTGGAAACAGGAAGTTCCTCTGAGTCTATACTTTCAATATATTTTAAGAATTCAAGCATAAACTAAACATTGCTCTTCTGAGGTTTTTTTTCTTTTACAGTTTTAGGTTCCACGCATGTTACTATATGTGTTCTATGATAAATAAAGCAATTGCTTTTCTGCTGAGTGACTTTTTTCACCTCTCATTCAAATAATCCTATATGTTCTTTTAAAAATATTGTGAAATAAGAAAGATGACTGGGAAAACTGAGTAGGGTAACAATTAAAGCTAACACTTAGAGAGCACTTACAATGTTCCAGGTATGGTTCTAAGCGTCTTACAGGAATGATCTGATGTAAATTCTGTCAATCCTCCTTATTTTAAAGACCAGAAAACAGAGCGGTTAAGCAACTTGCCCAAGGTCACACAGCTAGTATAGTTGACCCTTGAGTAACACAAAGGTTAGGGGCACCATCCCCCATAGAGTTGAAAATCTGTGTATAACTTTTGAGTCCCCCAAAACTAAACTACTAATAGCCTACTATTGACCTACTAATAACATAGTCAATTATTACATATTTTTATATGTATTATATACTGTGTTCTTACAATAAAGCTAGAGAAAAGAATATTAAGAAAATTATAAGGAAGAGAAAATACATTCACAGTGCTGTACACTATTTATCAAAAAAAAATCCACAAATAAGCGGACCCACGCAGTTCAAACTCATGTTGTTCAATGGTCAGCTGTACTTCTCAAGAGCTAAAGTTAAATCCAGTTTTGATGGCTAATCCTCTTAACTACTGAACTCTTGTACCTTTTATGCTTATTATGTATGTATGTATATACATGTATGTTTACTCAAATAGATGATAGATACAGATAGGTAGGTAGATAGATTCAATTGCATGTATCTCAAATCCAAAAATAATGTCAAAAGTGTGGGGACATACCAGGTAGACACTGTAACATGTAACATGTACACCTGTCTCAGGATTCAGAAATATAACTAGAAAGAAAACACAACTTTCCTTTTCATCCCCCAGTGGATATATCAGTATATTTCCATAGCAATTAATAATCAATTAATGATAGCACAAAATAGCAGATATCATCAGCCCCACGAAAGCCTTCCAGTTTTAGGCCTGGCTCTTCACTTTGAGTCAGTCTTACAATCACTTCATGCTGGCCCCAAAGGGAACCCAGCAAGAGTATTTGGGAGGTTCAGATTCCTAATTCACTAATTTATTCATTCTGTAATATTTACTGAAGGCCTCCTGTGTCCAAGGCAGGAAGGAGAGACAGTGGATGACAAGGCAAACATGCACTAGCAATTCAGGGAAAATAGATCCTTTCTTCGTACTCTATACCAGATAAATCCTATATGGACTAAAGTTACATCTTATTTGAATATAGAAATTGGCCTTTAAAGTTACATTATGATTTGTAGGGTCTCTATTCATTTTTTCGGTTTGGCTTTTGACCTTCCACCCCAGCTCAGAAACAACCACACATCCAAAACCACTCATACCAAAAGCTTACCAGAGTTATATTCTTGATAGTAGGCCTCAGACTATGTTCGTGGTGTTTCTTCCACCAATCGCCACAATTTCACCAATGAGTTTGCTGTACAACATAAAGCCTTACCTGATATGCTGACCAGCAGAAATACATTCAGCAAGAAATCACTTTACACAAGAAGACTAGCTGAAATTAAGGTTCAGGCAACAGAATGTCAATTCAACTCAATAAGCATTTAATGAACACTTCTGTGCAAGGCATCGTGTCAAGTGCCATGGTTTGATGTCACACCATGCTTTGATGTCAGGCAGGTTCCAATATGTAACTGATATTAAATATGGCGGCTCAAAACTGCCATCTTAGAAATGTACTTAATGAACAGACAGGTGTTCTGTCAGGATTGAGTCTTTTATTCATAAAGCAGATTAAGATCTCCCTTTGCTAAGTGCTGTACTGCTATCCAGCCGGCGTGCACAGCAACAGCTGTTCTGAGTGCTTACCCCCGGCAGCCCCACTCATTGTCACCTGGCCACATCTTACTGGCTCTTCAGGAAAAGGGGCAAGAATCTATTTCTCCAAGAAGCTTTCTCTGACCTTCACTCACCTGTCCTGCTTTCAGCTCACATTTCTCACAGTATGCTTCTGCAATAGCCCTTACTTAGCCTCAATGCAACTGTAAACACATCTTTCCAAAGATCTCTGCATGATCATCTGGTCTCACCTATAAGCAACAGCTGTGAGCATCTGGAGAACTAGGCTTCTCGGTTTTCCTCTTACCTCTAAGGCCTAGCGCTGTTTTTGACGTATGGCAAGAACACATTATTCTAGACTACATTTATGTATTTTTATATTATTCCTGCTGGATGTTCGTTTTCTTTACTTATAATCATATTTTCTTTGGACACGTTGTGGGAATACACTTAAGAATCAAGAAAGTCAGTGCCAGCCTTCTAGACTGTCCACACCAAAAGGGCACACCCAATGGAAGGATGATATCCCTAGGACAACCTTGGTGACTTTGGCCAAATATCTGAAACAGCTACAGACCCTGTAACTGGTGGGTCTCCTAATAAAGAACATTTGAGTTCTTTTATTTGGGATGTCTCCTATCTAAAAGTCGACATTTGTTTGGTCACTCTGCACCAAGGCATAGAATTGTTTACAGTTTTTATTTATGTGTTCCAGTTGAAAATGTTGGCTGTGTATTTTCTCTCTTTTGTGTAGGCTAGTCTGATAAACCTTGATTATCTTCTGGCTTATAATCCATTCACAGTAGTACATCAAACTGAATCTACAGAACAATCTGTGGAACATTCTTGTGTACACGTTTCATGAGCAAAATAATTCTTCCCTTAAATTCTACCCTGGAAATATGTCTTGACATTCTATAAGGAAGTTTAATACAAGATTCTACATACCTTGTTATAACCTTGAACATGGCTGTACAAAAGAGATTGAATTAAATTCAACTGATTATGTAGTCCTGCTTCATTTCTTAAGTGGCAGTCAATGCATGGAATAGAATCTTCATGAATATTGCCTGGCAATGAAATATGCACTCAGCTCAGCTCTGAGCATGCCAAATGTTTTGTAAAGTTGTGGGATGAAGTGGGAGAGGTTTGGATGATGTTCTTTATACTTCCCCTTTTAATGTGATATCCATCAGCCTTGAGTCAAAGGTGCATAGAGAATTTTAAATTTACTAGTCAATACAATAGTTTGTTTTATATAAGTGCATTTTCTAGACTAGAATAGGTATGGCAGTATATCCTATCAGATTTTTCTATTACATCTCACCACTATGGGACATTGTAACTTCTGAGGAAAAGGAGTAGAAACTGAGGGTTCAGAAAATTAGAACAGTGGCTCCCAAGATTCTTCTCTGCCTCTCAACCATTCTCTTGATTAATACTTTCCACTCAGTAACATCACTCATTAACACAAGTAATCTAAACTGCTTAGGGGCAGTCCTCTCCCACACTCACATCCCCAACTTGAGAATGGTTAAGCAGAGAATTAAAGGATTTTCAGGAGTGATTAAGCTAGTGGGGGTAAAGGAGAAGCCAATAAATAAGCCTATTAACAGAGGAAAGGCGATCAGAAAAGCAAGATATAGTAATGCATGTTCAGCATCCTAAAGATCTGATTACTTCATACTCTTTCTCACTAAGTGTTTTCAGCCTGTGTTGAGATGCTTTAGGTTAAGGGTAAGAGTAAATCCCATTTCAAACTGCATTAAGAAATAAATAAAATTATATTTAATATGACAGACAATCCATAGGAAAGCAGGCTCACACACATAAGTGGTGTGATCAGAAACTCAGGATCTTTGTGTCTCTCCATGTCCCCACCTTGGGCATCAAAATCACTCAACCAGGGATTTCTCTCGGACTTTAACATGGTTACCAGTGACAAGTGGGTCCACATACTTCCTTATTCTTGGTAGCAGAAGACAGAGAAACCTCTCTCACAATCAAGAATTAAGGGCAATGCCCTTCAGTCTGACAGTCTGATTAAGCCAGTTTAGGTCATGCAACCACTCTTAATACATTATTAATTGCTTGGAAATCCCATGTGCTAATGGGCTTTTTAGACTAAAGATCCATTCTTGGGATCAGCTTCCCTTGATTCAAGTACTGTATTATATAAGTGAGGGCTTCAATGGGATTCAGTTTCATAAAGTACAGCTTTAGAGGTAATAAATAAGTCCAAAACCCACCTATTCCATCAAGTAAGGGTTACCTGCAAAACAGCAATTAGAGCAGTACTTAAGCCATCTGAATGACCTCTATTCCTATCTCATTTTACTCTGCACGTGAAGCAGGTTTTGGTGTATTTGTTTCAAGAATAGACTGACTAGAAATTCATCACTGTCCAAAAAGAAAACATCTTTTTCATCTAGCCATTTGAAGCTTAACTAGTGGGAAGAAAAATATAATTTCATTGTGTTCCCATAGTCTCATTTAGAAAATAATCGTAAGAGATTCAAAGGACACCATGCCATGTGAGCACTCTCCCTTGCTCTCAGGGGGCTTGGCTTGGACTTTAACTTTTCTAGCATGTTCTGAAGTGTTTTCTAAAGCAGTATTCTTGCCTTTAGCACTGTCCTAAGCTTTAAGAAAACTTTAAAAAGTGTTGTTTAAAAATAGCATCACAAAACAATTTTCTTTTCTCTTTATAGCTAAAAATAACCTGAATCTTTCCTTAAGAACCTTTTTTTAAGGTTTTATTTGAAAGGCAAATAAGCTGGAATGCAGATGTTTATCTAAATCCAACTCAAAACAGTAAGAAATAATTATAAAACATAAAATGAAAACCCAACAGAGTTCTGCCCCTGTTGTCTGGGTAATTTTAGGCAAAAGTAAAGTTTTGAGATTATTGTTTTTTAAAAATGCATTAATGTGGATGTGATGTATGCCACACAACAGGATGTTCCTAAAACATCCTGTGTTAAAGTCTAAGGTCTAAAATGTTATACTTTGGGGCGCCTGGGTGGCTCAGTGGGTTAAAGCCTCTGCCTTCGGCTCAAGTCATGATCCCAGGGTCCTGGGATGGAGCCCCACATCAGGCTCTCTGCTCAGCGGGGAGCCTGCTTCCTCCTCTCTCTGCCTGCCTCTCTGCCTACTTGTGATCTCTATCAAATAAATAAATAAAATCTTTAAAAAAATAAAAATAAAAAATAAACTGTTATACTTTTTTCCTAATCTTATTTGTATTCCCTTAGAGCTGACCTTGCCACAGTGTGAATTCACCTATCTGCAAATGTTTAACTGTAACAAAGAAGCCTCACTTTTTTTTTCTCCCCTAGCAACTGGGGGCAGAACTAAGAAAGCAAGACCATAAAAGCTTTGTATTTAATTAAGAGATGACTAATGCACAAAATTTTAAGGAAAGGGGGTATCTTTATCATTGAACTCCTACTTTTGCATAATAAAGGGAGTCCCAGGTTGACTGTGTTGGTACAAGGGGCAGATGGCTCTGTTGGACATTTCTCTTAGTGCAGTTTCCTCCAATAAAATGAGGATAATGGTAGTCTCAACTTCATAAGGGTGTTGTGAGGAGTTACCAAGATAATGCTGAAAAGAACTTTAGCAGAGCGCCCAGCGTGTAGAAAGCACCCCCGCATGTGTTAGGTGTTTCTGTTGCTGTTATAACTGCTGGTATCATTATTTCTTCCAAATTTTCAATCAAATGAGGTTTGGGGGTATTTTTAACATGCTGCAAGCTATTTTTTTTTTATTTCACTGATTGGAATGAAGCACATTTTTTATGTCACAAATGTAATGTGCCACTGGGGGCAATATGCCCATAATTCTTCTCACTGAACCGTGTTTTGGCTGACACAGTGAATGTGCCAAATGTGGCTTAAATTCAGAATTTCCTCAGAGCCTCTTCAGCATTGTTCCCCAGAGAATCTGCAACCTGAGCGGGGCACCTCCTTTGGGCTTGCAAAGGTGTGAACTAACTGCGGCCAAAATGAAGTAAGAAATGAGAGATGCGAATTCTCTGGAACACTGTTGGTCCTGGCCAGTGGCTATTCCTCTAAGCTGGCTGCCAGCCTGCCCCTGTCCATGTGGGATTGACTGGAGCAAAGCAAGTGTGCACGCATGAATGCACGACGCCGGCCTGTGCACGTGCGTGCACGCGCGCGCACGCACGCACGCACCCACGTACACGCACGCGCACATACACACCAGCTCCACCACCGAAACCACCACAAACGCAACGGTGATAAGAAGGTTCTAGTTCCAGACGGCGGCCTAAGTGGGTCCTAAACTCGCCTCCTCCCACAAACAAGGCAAATGTACCGCTGCATATGGCGCAGCTTCCTCTGGAAGACACCTTACAAACCGGCCGAGTGACCCCACCCGGCCACGTGGCAGCCGGCAGGGAGGTCCGGCCACCCTGTCCCCCAAACCCCATCCCCGGAGCAGCCAACCGGGCAGTCGGGAGGGAACTCAAAACCAGGAGCCTCCCATGGGTCACCCCCAGCTCTCAAGCCCTGCATCTGAGAGACAAGCCCCCAGCCCCCAGTGCTTTAGCTTGGACGCCCAGCAGGGCTCTAGACGCCTGGTGGCCGAGGCTGACAGGATGCGAGAAAGCACCCTCGGAAAGGACTCCCACGCTCAGACTCACCGGCCGCATGCGAAGCAGGGACGCCGGGTCTGCGGCGGAAGGGACGGGCTCCTCAGCTTGTCCTGGAGCTGCACCCGGAAGGGCAGGCATCTGCTCAGACGGACCCGGGGGTCTCTCGGAGTCCTCCACAAGCGGTAACTGGTGGGCGCCATCTCGAAGGCCCCTCTACTGCGCTCGCCCATGGGCGCCATCTTCACGCCCTCCTTCGGCTCCGCTCCGGGGCTCCAGGGGCTCCCGGAAGGGAGCTTTTACACACACCTGGTGCCCCGGTGTTGGTGGCCGCCACCCTTGGTTGCCTGGCCCTGATGGCCCCGCGGGCTTGAGTTCCTGGGACCCCCCCCCCCCACTCAGGAGAGAGAGTTCTCGGCGGGCCGCCACCCCCACGGCGCTGCATAGACCTCCACGTGGAGCACACTCCCGGTCTTGCAGTGAAAAATGCCCGTGTGCGTGGCCTGGAGCTTCGGCGCGAGGCGGGCGGCGGCAGGCTAGGGTTTGGCACAGAGCTGGGGCCCTAAGACCTGCTCCCGGGGATCCCGGGCTGGCCCCGCCATCTTCGCACTGCTCACTGCCCTGCTTGGGCGCGAGGCTGGGCCCCAGCAGAGCTTATAAACTCATCCACAGCCCGGGTTTTTGCACCTGACCCTGGTGCCTGGCGGGACTTAGGCTTGCGGCCCCTTGGGACGGTATACATTTGCATGAGACTTTTTCACAGAAAGTTACTTTTATGTGTATAAGTATAATGATGTAACTACAAAAATTTGCTAAGTTGCTTTGTGTCATGATAAAGCTAAATCTGCTCAGAACAAAATTATTAGGCTTCTAGAAAAAATATTAATTTCAAATTTTAATTCATATCCATAATTTTTGCAAGGCATATGTGATCAATATAAGACGTTCCGGCGTAGAAAACTACATTACATTAAAATATGTGGGGGAAATTGAATGGAAATGAATTCAAGAAGAAGAATGGTATTAAAATTCTATTAAAATTATCTTATTCGCATATTTTTTAATGAGACATTGTGGCTATTGAATTGCTACTGTATTAAGACTCCACTGGAATCTTTTTTAAGTAATTTGATCGTTTGTTTTAATGTTAAAATTTACAATTGGCCAGAAATTGCATTATTTTTAACAACTTAGAGTACAATATTTTGGCTATTAATGGAAGAAATACATAAATTTTTCAGTATTATTTTCATTCACATGCAAACAAAAAGTCTGAGGTACCCTGTGGTAGACCATGGAAGACTAATGTGTACGTACTCCACCACCCATGGTAGCAGCTTAGCTGACATGCTTTTGCTCTGAGGCTCTGGTTCATCCCTAAATTCATCAGTTGGAATACCTCAGTAGCCGACATTAGAATTCCTAGAAATATAGTCCAGGTAACTCTGCACCAAGCCTAGGCCCATTCCTTTGCAGTCATTTCCCTAACATGAGTGGGGAAATATGAGACCCACAGGTGTCTCCTGGCATATTTCTAGTTGTGAATCTCCTGAAAATATATCACTCAAAAATAAGAATAGACACACAGAGAGCCAGATGAGTCTAATTCTCTATTTCTCTAACTCTGTAATGATATGGTTTTACTAAGAGTACACTCGATTTACATTACTGAACACAATACTTAAAATTCTGGTTTTCAACTTATGAGTTCAAATTTAAGAGATTTTACTTTTTTTTTTTTTTTTCCCTAAAAATGAGTGGTTCCATGTAGCATATTCACATTTGGGGGACTGCCTCAGATAGCACTCAGGTACCATTTCACGTCTCCTCATCTTCATCTGTCTCTCGTTCAGCCACTGCCATGATGACCAGTTCTTCACTGGTTCCAACCCACTTCCTGCAGGTGCAACCTGACGGTGCTTTGTGCCAGTCCTGTGCCATGCACACCTTACCTTCCACCCTAGGGCTTCTCTGTTGATGGCACAGAGTGAGCAACCTCAGGACCATGTTTCATGCTAACACCATTTACAATCTGGAAGGGTTGGCAACTTGTCCCATGAGATGAAACTTTAACACAAGGGGGTGGGAGCCTATGGATAAGTGTTTCTGCCTTTCCTTCCCAGGGAAGATGGTCCAGAGACGCATTTCGTAAGGTTTCTAGGATGATCTCATGAAGTGGTAGCCAACTCGATAACACTTTCTTGTACTGGTTCTCCTTTTTTACTTTGCTGCCTCAAAATTCTCTCTGGGAAAACACTCCCCAATAAGGTACTTGCATATGAAAAATAAATGAGGGAGATAAGTTACAATTCTAAAAATCAGTGCTACCAGTTGGTCGGAGCTATTTCTCTAGCCCAGGTATGTGCTCCTGAGCAACCCCCCTTTGCTATTCCCAACTCGTATTCTTCATATTCATGAGTGAATATTCATATTCACTCATTCGTGTACTCATTCTTATTTTCAGCAAGTACTGATTGCTTGCTTACTATATGCTAATTACAGCAGATACAATGATGAACATAATTCCTGTTTCCTTCGCTGAGAACTTTGTCGCAGAAAGGACTGACAGGGTGCACTTTGAATGCATCTTCCTGAAATCCAAAAACAGATGCAAGCTACTTCACTGGCTGGACAACGGATGGTGGGAAAGGTCATTAGAATGCAAACAGTGAAAGCACAGAAGAAAGGCTGCAACATACCACTGGAAAATCTCCCAAGCAGCACATATTACAGACACTCAGAGGTGGGACAGATACAATGAATGAAAGAGGAAAATTTGAGACCAATCCCAAGGCCACACAGAAGGAAATAGCTATTGGCGACCCCGTTCTGTGTGGAGCTTAAGCAGAAAACAGAGGTGCTGCTTAGCTCTTAGCTCTTGGATGAAGGGCCCCGAGAGTGGGTGGTGGGTTGGGGGGTAAAGGGATAACAGCAGGCTGTGAAGTGAAAGCCCAGCCTGTGCAATAAGCTGCTGCTTCAACAGGCTGACGCTGAATGTGATTGTGTGCCTTTTTAACAGCCTCTAAGTCTCTTTTTAAAGCCTTTTCGGAAGCAGTTTCCTCTTTTCCTGTTGTACTATGGGTTGGCAGATGCCTCTGGGAAAGGGGGATCTGCTTTCCAAAAGGCTCTTAAAGAATGTTGGTTAAAAATTACTTTTAAAGCTATCTGCTGGAGAGCACCTTGCCCTCTTCCTCTTGCCTGCCCCAGTACCTTTCATTTTCCCCAGCCCTCGCTGATGTGCCTGTCACTCCATCCGAAACCTCCCTCGTTCTCTGACACTTGTGCTGACATAACATCCCATCCTGGCCGGCAACTGCCAGCTCTCATTGGAAAATGATTGCTAAACGTTTCTGGGTTCTGGAACAGCATGAGGCGGGAGGGCCCATCTTTAACGGACCATGGCTTACCAGAAGATGTGTTGAGGACCAGAAAGGTGCACAGAAGGCATCTGTGCCTTAAAAAAAAATAAAATAACAGACAGGAGGCATGTAAAAAGCCATATGCACTGGTACACTGGACGATGTTGCTGATTTGAGAAAGAGGTCATGGGGGCCTGTCAAACAACTGAACCATTCTGTTTTCAACATTTTTCAGGATTAAATTCTGCAGGCCATTTTCATACATCCTAAGGGGAACAAAATATCATCCATATATTTTTAAAGGCATTAATTAAGTTTAGCTCTGACACCCAAGAGTAATGGTCCCTGACCTGAGCCCTGACCTCCAACTAGGGATTTCGGATGAGGCTAATGGTTGTGGCACAATCAGATCTGTGTCACATATTGAATATAGGTCAAAGGAGGAATACTCCCTGCGGAAAACATAAATAACCTTTCTAAGACACCATTTCATATTAGCATAGGCCCATATGCTCAGGATCAGAACGAAACTGTGTTGTACCTGAAAGAAATCACGGTGGAAGAAAATCACAGTTGAAGCTAAAGCATTTGGCATGCTACTACATTTCTGGAAGCCTCTATTTACTGATTGCAGATAAATCTTGACCTGAAATTAATGAAAAATGTGAGCGTGGCCTAGTAAAGTTTTGGGAACTCCTATGAACCGCCAACTTTAAAGGATTTTGTACTATGACTTTCCTCTCGCTAGTTTCAGAATGTCTAGCTTCAAAAAGTTTGAAATTTGGGGGCATTCGGGTGGCTCAGTCGGGTAAGCTTCTGACGCTTGATCTCAACTCAGGTCACGATCTCAGGGTTGTGAGTTCGTGCCCTGTACTGGGCTCCACATTGGGCATGAAGCCTACTTAAAAAAAATTAAAAGTTTGAAGTTTTAATGTAAAAAGCATTATAATTCATATTAACTCATTCATGAAATCTAGTAGAAATGAATCATAATTCATATTAACTCATTCATGAAATCTAGTAGAAATGAATCAAGTCACACATATGTATTATTAGATTTAATTGTTTTTAATCTAGTTGCTACAATTAAAATTATAGTCCCACTGCTGAAGGGATACCTTACCCAATTTGGGATAAATTGGCAAAAAGGAGAGCTGTATACTCCTTTCTACTACAGTTCTCTCCGAATACTCTTTTGTGAATGACATCTATCATTAATTTTAATATATTTTAACTGTAATTACAAGAAAAGTTCTTCAAGAAGCACAAATCAACTACTTAGTAATGCATTCTTTATATAATACTTTGTTTTTTTAATAAAAATACTTAATTTATTTTAATTTTTTTAAGATTTATTTATTTGAGAGAGAGAGAGAAAGAGGTGAGGAGAGAGAGAATCTTAAGCAGACTCTGTGCTCAGCACAGAGCCTAACTCAAGGCTCAATCTCATGACCCTGAGACAACCTGAGTCAAAACCAAGAGTCAGATGCTTAACTGACTGTGCCATCCAGGTGCCCATGAATTTTTAAATCCCTTAAATAAAATATCACACAGAATTAGATACTACAGTTACTGAATTATAATAAACTGTTGTGGATATGAATATTATTCAGCCCATGCTTCAATATGCTTCCTACACTGGAGTCCTGAAATAATGTAAAACATTTTCTATTAGTAAAAACATGCTTTTAAGAAGGTTGTGAAAGTGATAGATCTGGGGGGAAACCATCAATATTTAGGTAATAGAAAATGTAAAACCAAATAGCTTGGGGCCAATTCAGTTCTACCATGTAAAATAATGCTGATTGGAGCAAATCAATGTTTGAAGACTTAGTCTAATATAATATAACTCTAATAAAGTTAGGTAAATTGAGAATTCTGTGTATGGTGTGTAAAGACACGTTACTCATTCCAAAACTGAGATTGTAACGTTTCATGTCAAAACTGAAGAGCATTGCCATATATAAGCAGATACAGGGTGGTGATCAGGTCAGAATCTTACCCGGATTCTCACCAGCCGTGTGACCTTGACTAAATCAATCAAGATCATTTCCTGTCTATATCCTTTTTATATTATTGTCAGGATTAAATGATCTGTATTATAAAGCCATCACACAATTCTTGGCCCACAGTCACTTTTATTATTATTGAACGTTATTCTATGTGAGTAAAATTATGATTTCTGAATCCTCCAAGTCACTCACACACACACACACACACACACACACACACACACACACACACAGAGATAAAGAAAGAAACCAGTCAGCTCCCTTTATACAATTAAACCTGGGTGATCCAGTCTGATAGCAGAGGAAGAAACTCCACATGAGAAGCTGGAGACAGGGGTGCCTGGCTCAGTGGGCTAAAGCCTCTGCCTTCGGCTCAGGTCGTGATCCCAGGGTTCTGGGATTGAGCCCCGCATCAGGATCTCTGCTCATCTTGCTTCCCTTCCTCTCTCTACCTACTTATGATCTCTGTCTGCCAAATAAATAAATAAAATCTTAAAAAAAAAAAAAGAAAGAAAAGAAGAAGCAGGAGACAAATGACCTAAAACCTGTTTTTCCCAACAATGACTATACTATAAAACACAGTTACTGTTGTAAAAGAGGAGTTAGGCTTCTGCTTTTTCAAAATCTCCGCCTTCCTACACCAGGGGTGTAGGAATTTTACACAGTTGCAAATTCTACCAGATAGTCTACTGTATTATTTAAATCACTTATTTATGCAAACATGCAGTACAATTTTAGAACTTAAATTATATCATCTGACTTTTTTTTAAAACTTAAGTTTTTTAAAAAAAAATAAATGAGGCAGTTTCTGGGCTTAAGACAGTTTCTAATGCTTTATTTTGTTGATTCTGTTACACAAACATTACAGTAAATCTCTTGAAAAAAAAAATATGTTGTTGCTCTAATATGGGTTTGTAATCTGTAGCTCGGTTCGAATCCAGCTCGGTTCCAAACCGCCAGTTTGTGTATGGTCTGCAAGCTAAGAATGTTTTTCACATTTTTAAATGGTTGGAAAAAAAAATCTATGGAATAGTATTTCATGACAAACAAAATTCAAACTTCAGTGCCCATAAGTAAAATTTTATTGGAACAAATCATTTGTGTATCATCTGTGGCTGCATTCACACTACAATAGCAGAAACCATGTATGGCCAACAAGGCCTAAAATCTTTACTGTCTGGCCCTTTAGAGAAAAAGTCTATCAATTCCTACCCTAATACAGCAAGCCTGGCTTAAAAAAAGAAAAAGGAAAAAAAAAGTTGTTCAAGCATCATCCAACTTAGGAACAGATATTATTATTTTTCTAAGATGTATTTACTTGAGAGACAGAGAGAGTGCGTGAGTAGGGGGGTAGGGGTAAAGGGGCGGGGGAAGCAGAGTCTCCATCTACTAAGGAACCCAATGCAAGGCTCCATCCCATGACGCTGAGACCTTGACCAGAGCTGAAACCAAGAATCTGACACTCAACCAACTGAGCCACCCAGGTGCCCCAGGAACAGGTTTTAGACCATAAATTCATTTAGAAGTCAGTTGTCTATGAGAATTAAATAGTAAATGGCAATTGGATTCCTGGGCTACCCACAAATGCTAATCAACTTAAAAATTTTTTTACCTTAAGATCTTGAGTTATTAAGTTTGGAAATAGGTGGCCGTTAAGTTGCAGAGAAGAGGATCTTTTCCTGATTGAAGGGCTATAGCTAGACACATGTAGCTCTTCTCACTGGGTGCTCTCACACTCTTTAAGCAGAGGGACTGATACATATTTTTATATTCCTCACAGTATTTAGCCAAGAGCATCTATAAGTGCATACTATGTACTTGTTAAATGAGATGAGATCCATTAATTCTGTTAATATATGTTAAATAGTCAATATGACCTCAATTTTCCCATAGAGTCTCCTCTTTGTCTCTTATTATTAGGCCCAATTTTCATAAATTCGGACTTTTTTTTTGAAAGCATAGTCATTTAACTTTAGAGCAACTTTTCAATGTTTTTTTTTCAAACCACAGTAAGAAATACATTTTATATCACAACCTAATGCACACATTCATATACATAACTTAAAGAAAACTTTCTGCATGCAAAGTTTTCTGTTATAGTCTACTCCATTTAATTATTTTTAAATTCTCATCAGACTTACTATATTGGTTTTATGACTAACTAGTGGGTCAGAATCCACAGTTTGAAAAGCTGACTCTACAGTATTTCAAAATAAATAGCTGAGAACTCACAAGTGAATGAATCAGTTCTTTCAGGACTGTTAATTGAACACCATAATAAGTGCCTGGCCCAGACACATGCCAGACTTTGTTATGATCAACAAGACCGCCTTCCTCACCTCAAAGGGCTGAATGTTAGGTTAAGGAAAAGTAGGTTAGGTTAGTGGGTTAGTAGTTAAGTTAGGAAAGTAACCAGTAAAGAGTAAACGATTGGGAGGTTAAACACTGCTCAGCTCAACCAGGATATATCCAGATTATAGCATCAAGTTCTTAGCAGCAAGGAAAGAAATCCAACTCCCAGGCCCAGCTTTGCTTCTATTTCACTAATATTTTAATTAACTGAATTTAGTACATGGCTTCCTGTTCTGCTATTTAGATAGATCTAATCACTCCCCCAAAATTTAAACCAGCTTCTGAGAGCAGAAAAAAACTTTAAGATATACTTAGTTTAAATATAGACATAATTTGAGTGTAAGTATAGATGATACTGGAATAGGCATTTAGAAGTTTGTTGGCATCAGTGGAAAAGGCATTTGTTTTTCCCATCGTCATTAAAGTCTTTTGAGTTCATTTTTATAGCCAAATTATGAAAAATAATAATATTATTATAATACATTTGAAATTGCAGAGCATTTGTAATTGTGGAAATACTAACTTGAAATATACCTGCAATATCTTTTTGTAACCGTTACTATTTTAAGTTTAATTATAATATATTATCCAGTGACACAATTAGACATTTTATAAGCAGAAAAAGTCACACACACACACACACACACAAACTACACAATACCCAATTGTTGCATTTGAAACTCTAGCTGAAAGAAAACTATACCTGAAAGACATTTATCTCACATGTCTTAAAGATTTATAGTTAATTAAAGAAAAACACGGATAGGTAATTCCAAATGCACTGCAGCTTCATCCATTTAACAACGAACCTATTTTACTGATAAAAATTGTAGATACGAGAAAACACAGCGGTTTTTTGTTTTGTTTTGAAGACATTACACCTGCTCCCATTTATTTGACAGAAAATTCCTAAATATGTGCTCCCCCCTCTTCCCCATCTTACTCAGGTACTAGCCCCACATCCAGTCTGTCAGAATCCAGTGGCATCTGCTTCCAAGATGGCCCCAAATCCTTCTCCTTTCCTCTCTCTCCACTACCAGAACCCAAATCCAAACCACCCTTTCCTCTTACCCAAACTACCACAGAAACCACCAAACTTGTCCCCCCGATTTCTCTCTCCTGCTCCTGTGAAATCAGGCCCTCCACACAGAAAGAGTCATCTGTAAAATTTAAATCAGAACATGTTAAACATGCTGCTTCAAAAGCTCCGGCGGTTCCCACTGTATTCACCAGCTCTCGTTTTCTACAATCCCTTTCCTTGTACCTTGCATTTCAATCACATTTAACTCCTTCTTCTTTCCCAAATATGATGGTTAATTTTATGCATCAGCTTGGCTGAGCCACAGTGCCCAGATAGCTGGCCAAATATTACTCTGGATGTTCTGTGAAAGTGATTTCCAGATGAGATTATCTTTTAAGTTGGTGGACTTTGAGTAAAGCAGATAATCTTCCACCAGGCAGGTAGGCCTCGTCCAATCAGTTGAAGGCCTTAAGAGGACAAAAACCAACAGACCTGCTCCCAGCCAAAGGTAACCTGGCAGCAGAAGGCTTTTAGACAAGCGTGGCAGCTCTTCCCTGAGTCTGCAGCCTGCCAGCCTACCCCATCAGATTTTGGATTCACTAGGTCGCCACAGTTGCATGAACCAATCCCTTAAAATAAATCTAGAGATGATGGTGACAGACTGATGGACGGATAAACAGACAGATACCCTGTTGGCGCTTTTCTTCTGGAGAACCCTGACTAATCCATCAAACACCAAACCTTTTCTCACTAGAATACCTTCAACACCTACAATAACTAGAACACCTTTTCTCACTAGAACACCTTTGCTCTTGCTGCTCTCTGTCTCTAGAATTCCCTCCCAGGCTCAACACAAAACAGCCTCCTTCCTATCATTCATGTCTCAGCTGGAAGTAGCTCTCAGAGATACTCCATTGTATCACCTCATTTCATTTCCATTATGGTACTCAGCCCAAAATGATCTGTGCTCATTTATTTGATTGTTCATCATCTATTTCCCGCTGACTGAGTCTAAATTCCGTCAAGGAAAATACCTATTATATCTTGTTCCCTGTTGGGAATAGGTACCTGTTGGGTCCCCGGTACCTAGAACAATGCCTGGGACATAGTAAGCATGCAGTATTTATTGAGCAAATCTGTGAGCAAATTAATAAAGAAAGCATTTTTGTTAAAGATCAAATTGCTTTCTTGGCACTGTCTATCAAGCATCGGGTTCTGTTTAGTCTAGGATGTCATTCTGCATCTAGAGTCCATATAATGAGATAGAAAGCTAGTTAAATATCTCATGAAAAAGTTGTAGGTCCTCTGTTAATTTCCACACACGACTGGAGTACTTAAGTCTTAAATGGGAAAACTCAAACATATGCCAAAATTGTCCTCAATCTATCTTTCTTTTTTTGGCATAGTTTAGTCTAATAAATCTGACTAAATCAAGGCAATAACACTATTCTTCCTTTGTAAACTTCCACAACCAAAACCATTCTTTATATTTCCTATGGCAAATCATCCCTATTGGAGAACACCAAAGGGTCTTATCAGCGTGTGGACCTAGTACCAAGGGGTGAAACTACTAACTAGTTTCTTTTTTTCTTTTTTTGAATTAATGAGATAATATTTCCTATATTGCCAAAATGAAAGAAAATAACTGATTTTTTTTTAATGTGAGAACTCAGGAAGCTGGACCAACTCCAGCAGATATGCTAAATCATTTTACAAGTGTTTAGAGTATTTTTACTTTATAAATATGTTCCACCACACTTCTTGGATCTTGCATCTTATAGAGTTAATGTAGTTGATTAATGTGGGGGTGGCCAAATTCCCTAATCATTCATTTATTCATTCATCTGTTCATTCATTTCATTCTAAAGCACTGCTAAGTACCAGGTACTGAGCTAGGCGATAAGTACACCTTGGTGAATAAAATAGACTTAATCCCCAACCTTGAGAAACTTACATTGTGAGAGAGAAAAGAAGAAAAGTATAAATGAATAAATAATTCAATAAATGGACATGTTACTTAAGAACTATAATATGTGCTATGAAGGAGACAGATTAGAGCGGGAGGATAGAGAATAACTGGGGGAACATACATGATACGAAAGTCATGAAAATCTTTGAAAGTCCCTTTGATATTTTATTCCCCAACCTGGAGAATGAAGAGAAGGAAGCCGAGAGAAAACAGGGTGGCAGATGGAGATGGAGAGAGGGTACCAGGAAGAGGGAGCAGGGTGGGTAAGGACTAAGGGGAGGAACATGTTTGATCCAGTTTAAAAAGGAATCTTTTTCCATGGGACGTCATCCTTAAAATCTTCAAGATTTTTTTTTCCTTTAGTGTTTGGCTAAGATCTTTGCCTATCTCACCCTACCCTGGACACAAGGTGTGCAGGGTTGGTGTGGGGAACACCAAAATGAAAACCATTAAGTTCGTCATGCAGATTGAGTCTCTTCAACAAAATTCGATTTACTAGATATCTTGGTTGTTCATTCTGCAAGCACAGCCTGGCTGGGCTTTGATGAAGACTTTTGTCTACGGCAACAATTCACTTTGTCCCCAGCCACTGTTCACTCAGCAGTCAGGCCCTCCAGCTCACTGGCAGAACCCATTAGAAAGTAAACACTTCCAACTGGATGGGTTGAATCAATCGTTCTCTTCCTTACGTACCAAGAGTGTTGATTGTGAAAGCCAAAGACAGAAACCTATTACTGGTCTTACACTCGGCCCACTTACATTTCAGATTGTCTGAAATCAACATTAATTCTATTCTAAAAGGATTAATGTATCACACCTCCAAGTCGTGGAATCTTAGAATTCAGTGAAAACAGCCCTCCAGATTTTTAGAAAATTCATTTCACTGACGAATAATTTACCTTTTCTAATGTATTTATATTGACCTTTATTAAACATTTTATTAAACACACTTCAGAGAAGGCTGTCACCAAACACTGATAACTCATGAAAGGAACGGGAAGAAAACAGAAGACCCAATATAGTGTCATAACAACTTGATGACCACGTGCCAACTTGCACTCAATTTCTTTGATTCCTCATTTGTTCATTCGTCTGTAAAATAGAATAAGTGCCACATCTCTTATGAAAAGTATGAGTTAACAGGTTCAGACATGTTAATCAACATGAATGTTGTTTGAGGTGTTTGGAGGGAGGGTTGTTAAGGAGAGGCAGAATGATGTAGTAGGAAAAGCCTGGGCTGTAGAGGATTATACAATAAACAGTTAAATCCCCAACTTGGCCATTACTAGTTGGAGTCTTTGACACAAATAGCTCCTCAAGTTCTTTAAACTTTTTTTTTCCATGTATAAAAATATGGACCAAAACTGTTTTATTTGTTGTATGGATTACATGAGAAACCTTATGTAAGACCATCAGGGATGCTTGTTCTCAACAAGTAAGTTCTCAGTATACGTTAGTTGGTCTTTCTTTTACCTATGAACATTTTCAATTAAACTATGAAATACCTTTCTCGTTGTATTTTTAGTAATAAGAAAAACTTTCCAAACCAGATTTTCTATAAAACTCCTTACAAGAGGGGTTCCTGAGTGGCTCAGTGGGTTAAGCTTCTGCCTTCGGCTCGGGTCATGATCTCAGGGTCCTGGGATCGAGCCCCGCATCAGGCTCTCTGCTCAGCAGAGAGCCTACCTCCCTTCTCTGCCTGCCTCTCTTCCTACTTGTGATCTCTCTCTCGGTCAAATAAATAGATAAAAATCTTTAAAAAAAAAAAAAAACTCCTTACAAGAGAAATAAATCTTAAAATGAACCACATAACTTTTTTAAATAGAAATATCCACTGCTTTTATGGTTGTTTTAACATTTGAAATACATAGCTTCTGATATATGATACACAATGACTAAACTCTGATGCCATGTGAACATTCTTTAAAACCAATTTTCCTTACTCTGAGAATGTAATCCCACCATCTTGTAAAAGTGATTGATACAGATATAAAAGTTAGTCCTGCTCATAAATCAGACAGAGCAAATTAGATGTAAGTACGTTAAGTCCCTTATTTTTCTATTTGTCATACACATCAAACTTCATGCATTTTTATTTTGCCTGGGATAATATCATAGAAAGTGTTTTAATTAAAAAAAAATTTTCCAAAGGAGTACATTAGGTTGTGCTTAACATGAAAATGTTTTCTTCTGATGCAGACATCAATACAATAAGAATCACCTCCTAGGTGCCAAGTTCAACACTAATACTTCACTACACTTTATCCTTTTTAGTATCACTAGATATTAGATTAGTATCCCTTAATCCTCTCAATATTCATAAGGCATAAATATATAATTATTTAGCTTCATTGTACAGATGAGAAAATTGAGATGCAAAGAAGTTAAGAAACTTACTTAAGGTGGAACAATTAGTTAATGACAGTATAATAACTTAAATCAAAATCTACTTAATTCCACAGAACCTCTAATCGTTAATTGCACAATGCAAAAATAAAATTAAGCCAATCTAATATAAATTGACATCATCTTCTGTTTTTAGTGTTTTGTGCATTATCCTGATTAATGCCACGATCATTACATATTTGAGAGACTATGTTGTCTTGCAATGTGCTTATTTTTTCTTAAGAGAGAGAGTGAGCAAGCAGGAGGAGGGGCAGAGAATCCCAAGCAGGCTCCATGACCAGCACAGAGCCTGATGTGGGGCTCGAACCCACAACCCCGAGATTGTGGCCTGAGCTGAAATCAAGAGTCAGACGCTTAACTGACTAAGCCACCCAGAGTCCCTACAAAGTCCTTAATTTTTGAGACGAAATCCTTTGTCCTGCAACACCTCCTACTCTCTCACACACACACACACATACACACAGCTTTCGTTTTACTAGTCTCTTCACTCCTTCAATCTACACAGTGTCTTTCAGTACCTAAGAAAAAACATCCCCCATTTTCTTTTCCAGTTGATTTTGCTGCAAGCTCATTGATACCATCTTTATCTTTTGAGTCATGGAGATGTGTTTAGAAGCCCTTTTGAAAGTGAACCAGATTTTAAGGACGTAGTTTCATAGTAGGGGATAAAAATTGCTCTTAAGTCTTCCGTGACTTATTTTCATCTCCCTTTCTTTAACTGCTTTGCTCACATTGCTCTAACTTAGTATTTATTTCTCCTTGAAGAATTTGTTGTCACAAAAATTAATTACTTTTCTGCTAATAAAATTAGGATTTCAGAAAAACTGAAGCTTTGTACCATTATCCCTCCTTCTGGGAAACATACTTGTGCTCTCTAATGTAGAGCTTAGGAGTTGTATAAATCCAGTACTTTGTTTAAATAGTTTAATGAGATTCTTATTTTATTCTTTTTTGTAATTATTTGTACAATGTACAGCTCTCGGTGATTTAATTCTTTAAAAACTAATTAGTGTGCTATAGAATGATTTGTCTTTCGTTAATTTCCATTAACATTACATTTTGGTTTTGGTGGTGTATATTGCATTGGGTTCCCTGTGGGTATCACTGGATGAAATGCATATTTAACTGTGTCCAATATAATGATTACTAATGAATGAGTGAGTCAAAAGGAAAAAGGGTAGATACTTTGATGGGTCTTTCATTTAGGAGATGGACATCTGAAATCCCATAAAGGAGTTAAAAATGTATTTGTTGAAATAATTCTTTTTTAAAGCTACATATAGTCCATAGTTGAGAAATACTTACAATGCAGGGCGGAGAGGGTTCTACCTATTAATGTAATGGTGGTGCCCACAGTGGTGACGAATACTAATGAAAGAACACAGGCCAACACTTACTAATCGCTTCTGAGGGCCGGACAGCACCACATTATCTCATTTAATCCTCACAGTGACTTGTTAGGCATGCCCGATCATCGTCTCCATTACACAAATGAGAGAACTTCTACTTTGAGAGGCTCGGTAAATTCTCTGAAGTCATGCAGATAGCTAGAGGCAGAGTGAAAGTTTCCAGAGACAAACTTAACCAATTTCACTGGTATTTTCAGTCTTTATGCATGTAAAAACTAATCTCATGATATTTATATTTTGGTGTGGTTCTCGGTATTGTTTAG
>ML101835.1:0-23809 GCA_003697995.1 Taxidea taxus jeffersonii
AAAAAAAAAAAAATAGCATACACTAGTAGTTAAAATAAAATGAAATAAAATAAAAATTCCCCAAATGTTCTCATCACTTTGTATTGGCTTCAAAAACTCCCCAAACAAGTAAGCTTTAAAAATGTTTGCTAAACTACTGGAAACCATCTACACCTTATATTCTGCTTCATAAGTTCTGACAAATTTCATAAAATATTTTACCTAATAATCTCTTACCACTACTATCTAAGTAGGACATTCCATGAAAATTTGATATACCCATGTATATACCATAGAATAAATGCATACAAACATATCAAAGGAAAGTACTTTAGTAAACTTCAGTTTTCCAGTTAATGTGTTTTTTTTTCTTTTAATCTTTGTTTATTTTAGTCCTATTTTATTTCACTTTAACTAATATTTACATATGCTATTATACCTGCTATGTATTTTATGATCTATTAAAGGTACTAAGCAGTTTTCAAGCACCTACTTATAGAATCCAGTGCTCTTCAACCTCATAGAATGTTCTATGAGGACATAGAAAGTTGTCTTATTCAGAATGTGCTTGCTGGTTTACATACTGAGTAGAATATGCTGAAACTTTATGAATAACATATGAGGAAAGAAAAATGATATAAATCCAAAATTGTGACCTAAATTGGATATTTCAATTTATTGTACATGTTTTAAATTTTAGCTATAACCCTACTCTTTAGATTGTCAAAAGAGGATAAAGATTTTTTGGATAAAAAGTTTTATTTTTCAGATGTCATGAAGAAAATTGTAGATATGTAGAGATATAATTATTCCAAACTGTCTTACAAACCAGGTATATGGAGTACATAAAGAGCAGACTAAGTTTGGGTGAAATTCTGCAACTTTTAAAACATTTTCATAATATGTTCTGTAAATAATGTAATTAAGAGACTAAAACAATCTGTTACAATAAAAATAAAAATAGACAGCACTTCAGCACTTTAACAAATGAAAGTAAATTTTGAGTCTCAATTGGAATATATTCTGGTACATTTAAAATAATAATTTTGAAGAAAAGCAATTAAAATAGCAAATTTCCACACCTGAAACAACAATTTTCTTTTAAAATCTCTACCTGGCATAACAGATATTAATAGTCTTCTGTTCATTCAGTACTAATTTCAACCTAATTGTGTAATTTCCATTATGTTTCAGGTAATACTCTGGAGTCTGGGAGTAAAGCAGTGATTAAAATAAGTTCTGGAGATTATGTTCTAGACGGTTCACATATATTAGTGACTCTTTAGAACATTTATTTATCTACCCATGTTTGCAAAAGCAAGTGTATGTAATTTTATATAACTAAGAAGAATTTTGGTGAAATTTATTTATTTTCTATTGCAGAAAATTAGGGTTGCACTTAAAGAATACTAGAGAAATATACTTTAAAAATTACTCAGCTCATACCTACAGTGTGGTTTTTCAAAGCCCATACTGGAAGCTTGTAACTTTATCAACTCGATATTCAGGTTAAAAATGCTCTCTTCATCTACAATTCTTTCTTTTCTTTTTCTCTTTTTTTTTCCGAAGATAGATTTATTTATTTATTTATTTATTTATTTATTTATTTATTTATTTATTTTGACTGAGAGGGAGAAACCACACAAGCTGGGGGAATGGCAGAGGGGAAAGCAGACAACGTAGCAAGCAGGAGTCCAATGCAGGGGTCGATCCCAGGAACCTGAGATCATGACCTGAGCCAAAGACAGACCCTTAAACCACTGAGAAACTCAGGCACACCTACCTACAATTCTGTTGTTCATAAATATGAGCTGGAGAGATGAAATAAAACTCACTAGATAAGTAGATAATTGGTAAGTAGATAGATGATAAATACATAGACAATTGTATATAGATTAAGTATATTGAAATGTCATGCCTCTGTAATTTTTGGTAGCTTTTGTGGATATGCTTAATAAAAATGTATAATTTATTTTCAATCTACATTGATCTTACTATACATATTTCAAATCACTTATAGAAACAACCTTTGTTATAAACCAATCCAGTAATTACTTCAGTCATGCTTTAATCTTATTCACTTTAAAATGAATCACATTGTTTTCATTTCTGCAGAATCTAATCACTCCCCCACCCACTCCATCAAGTAAACTCTTTCTAAACCCTTTCTGGGTCTTTAGCTTTATCATATTCTTGCTTTTAAATGTATATATTTGTGTGTATATTTTAAAATACATGTGTTGCTAAATTTTTTAACTTGTATTGAAAGAATTTGTATGTTTCCTAGACTTCTTATTTTTTTTAATTATTTTTATTATTTTTTAAAGGTTTTATTTATTTGTCAGAGAGAGATATACAGAGCACAAGCAGGGGGATCAGCAGGCAGAGGGAGAAGCAGACTCCCTACTGAGCTGAGAGCCCAATGTGGACCTCCATCCCAGGACTCTGACATCATGACCTGAGCTGATGGCAAGTGCTTAACCAACTGAGCCACATAGGCATCCCATTTTCTAGAATTTTTAAATTCAATATTATATTGGTAATGTTCATCTATATCTTGCAATTAGTTATAGTTCATTTGTAATAATATTCTATTGTGTGACTTTGGCACAGTTTATTTTCATCCTCCATGTACAGAAATAAAGTTGGTGGGGCTGCCTGGGTGGCTCAGTGGGTCAAGCATCTGTCTTAGGCTCAGGTCATGATCTCAGGGTCCTGGGATCAAGACCCACATCGGGATCTCTGCTCAGCCGGTAGACTGCTTCCCCTCCCCACCCCCACCCCCCTCTCTCTCTGCCTGCCTCTCTTTCTACTTGTGATCTCTGTCTGTCAAATAAACAAATTTAAAAAAAAAAGAAAGTTGGCATTTTCTGGCATTTGAGTTAGCATTAGGTTTCCACTATTAGGAATAGTGCTGCTATAAACTTTCTCAAACATATCTTTTGGTGAAGAGTTTCTTTAAGGTTTATATAAACATAGAATATGATGAGTCATATGGAATAGTAATGATTGACTCTATACAATATAAACAATGAGCAAATTATTAATCAAAGAGAATGCAGAGGAAGAAAAGATCAGTTTACCAGAGTGCCCAGATGTGAATTGACCACATAGTAAATCTGTTTCAAGCAAATACCTCCCGTAACTATCTAACAGAAAATATTTATCCCTTAAATACTTCTGTCTTAACTATCATGTAATCTCCCTGATATGAGGAAGTGGAGATGCAACGTAGGGGGTTTGGGAGGTATGAAAAGAATAAATGAAACAAGATGGAATTGGGAGGGAGACAAACCATAAGAGACTCTTAATCTCACAGAACAAACTGAGGGTTGCTGGGGGAGAGGGGTCAGGAAGGGTGGTGGGGTTATGGACATTGGGGGTATGTGTGTGCTGTGGTGAGTGCTGTGAAGTGTGTAAACCTGGTGATTCACAGACCTGTACCCCTGGGGCTAAAAATACATTATGTGTTTATAAAAAAATAAAAAGTAAATTTAAAAATCCTTCTGTCTTTCTCAGTATTGAAAATTAGATCTTCCCCCATCATCTCACTATTGTGATAAAGATCTAGAGGAGATGTCATTAGCTTCACTACATATTAAAAAACATGTATATATAAATGTGAATATATATGTACTTACATATGTATTTAAATGAGTTAATTCATGATGAACAGTACTAGTCTCATCTTAGTAAAATAAACATCTAAATTGTGGTTTAAAAATAATTTAAACCTTAAAGTTGTCAGTTCTACTCTTCAAAAACAAAAATAATAAAATAATGGCCTGAAGGTAATGAAAAACTATAATACATTTTTTTAGAAAATTCTGAGTATTACAAGCTAATGTTACCTATAAATTCAAACAAATTTATTAAGTACCATTTCTATTAACAAAGATGGCATTTTAATTTGAAATTGAAATAATCAGATTATTTTTCAAACAAAAGTGTGCTACAGAATTTAAAGAGATAACTGTGCTGTGTTCAAACAGAGCCATTCCTTAATATCCATATGTAAGATACCATTTTCTGAATCTGCTATAGGAATTTTTAATATATTTTGTTATTATGAGTTATTATGAGGCTGAAATAAGGTAATATATGCAATCATAATTGATAGCATGGTATTTAAATAGATATTTGTAGCTCTCATAAAATTTTATTAATAATATTAAAGCAACAGATTTTAATAAATCATTACAATTTCTTATAAAATTTTTATTATATCATTTCTGTTGCTCAAATTTGGACTATAATAGCCTCTTAATTGATGTGACAATAAAACTTTGGAAATGAAGCACATGGTAGGTTATATTTTAAGAAACATTTCCAAGAACCATTTTACTTTATGAAACTTAAGTAAATCATAAGGAACACACACACACACACACACACACACACACACACACACACACACAAAAACAAAAAACAAACAAAAAAATAATAATAATACATAAGGCATATAAAAAATCAACTAAAAAAATCAAGAATAAATTCTGACCTGCAAATCAAAAATACTAATACTAATTACAAAAATACTAATTATAAGAATTGATCCTGACATTGTGCAGGGGGAAAAAAAAACACAAAATACAACCACCATATATCTATATCAGATTTCCAGTCCAAATCTATTTTAGAAATAATCATTGTTATGATTTATTTCTATTTTAAATGTGAATGCTTTGAAATGTTGAATTTAAGTTATAGTTACTATATCAGCCAGGGAACAGACTACATGATAAATATTTGAACAGAAGGTATTTCATTTGACAATAAGTTATGCAGCTGTTATAGAACTGAGACCAGAGGGGCGCCTGGGTGGCTCAGTGGGTTAAGCCGCTGCCTTCGGCACAGGTCATGATCTCAGGGTCCTGGGATTGAGTCCCGCATCGGGCTCTCTGCTCAGCAGGGAGCCTGCTTCCCTCTCTCTCTCTGCCTGCCTCTCTGTCTACTTGTGATTTCTCTCTGTCAAATAAATAAAATCTTAAAAAAAAAAAAAAAAAAAAGAACTGAGACCAGAGCAAAAAACACGGAGGTACACTAGAGGTAATTGCATGGAGTAGCTAAAAGTTCCAAGTCTGGGGGATATAAGGGGAAAAAGTTGAGCTGATCAGATTTTAGAAGGAAGAAGAAAATCCACTCTTCCAGCTGGAGCTCAGGCTACTGCTGGCCCTTTGAGGGAGCAGTAGCCTGAGCATTCCTAAAGTTGGTTCTAGGAATGTTAAAAGAAGCCAGAGGCAAGGACCAACAATAGCTGAGGAGATTTGTTGGGGGACCAGCAGCAAACAAATAAGAATAAATTCTCCTCTGTTCTCCTTCCACCTTTCAATCACTAAATCTCCTGTGTTAACATTCTAACCAGAAGTCAGTTGTCAAAGTAGACCTGTCATTTGCAGAATCTCAGCCTCAGCACTTGCAGAGCAGAGGATGGAATTGTGATTTAGAAGCAATAGTTCCCTGAGCTATCATTGCATGTAGGTTTCTATTATATTCTTACAGTTTGTTTCCACCCAAATAAAGAAATGTTTATTTCTTTTTAAGCTTTGACCCTGGTGGGTACTTGAATTTTTGACTCCTCCTGTCCTCATCTCTTGCCAACATTTCTTTTTCCTCTCCCCAACCCAGTCCCTTTACTATTTCCCAGGCACAGTAAGTTCCACAACTTATCATTCTATTTCTCACATTGGAATATTTGCACATTCTGGGTGCTCTGGGTGGCATTCTCTTCCCTCCTCTTGAGCTGGGAAACTTTCACATGTCCTTCAGGAGTGAGCTAAGATATCATTGTCCTTGGCTTTGAGTGAAAGGTACCCTTCTTACTGACTAAGGTGGTACTACTTGCTTACCTCTGGAGGAATGAAAAACACAGTACACTATGGACTCACTTTTAGCAGTACCAATAAACCATAAACCACTTGAGTGGAGTGAGCATTTTCCATTCCTCCTCATTTTAGAAAATGAGAGGTATTCAATACATATTTGTTGGATTTTTATTCAGAAAGCTATAGGCACACCCTAAGGACTGACATGTTTGCTGTGTTTGAGCACTAACTTTGTTCATAGGCTTTATAGAAGTGAAGGGAGGGGAGGAAAAAGCAGCAAGATAAATTGAAGCAAGATTTTTACCTTTAGTAAGAAAGGTAAAAAGAATACCAATTAATAAAAGGCCTTAAAAATGTGTTATATATCAATGAGCTAACTGATCTGTATGCAAAAGAGTACAGGAGTAAAAACTGGATCATAATTAAAATATGTTATCCATGGTTGTTGTTGTTGTTGTTTCCTTTCTCATGGAACATAACTATCAATTGAAAGCAGTAAGAACAACAAAGCATAAAAGGGGAATCAACCAAAGGAGTTGATGGAGAAAATAACCCCTTAATATTAAAGTATACTTCTGAGCAAATGGCAGTTAGTTTGTACTTGGTTAAAGGAGAAATAGTAGAGGAAAGAATAAATGGTAGAATAAAATAACCCACATTAGAAAGAAAAACATGAGAAAGTTTAAAATAATGAAGAACATATGAAAAAAAGAATGAAATATCAAAAGAGAAAAAGATGACTTGGCATGTTCTGATGGGTCATAGCTTGTAAGAATGTCAACTGGTGGTAACAAAGCCCATTTGCAGGAGACCCTAAGAAATTCTGGAGCATCTGAACAAATATGTTGTATCTGCTTTTATATAAATTTAACTTTTCTAGATTGCCTTTATGGGAAATAGTAACTGTTAGAGTAATACTATTTCTTAAACTCACTTATTTTTTGCAAATGTCATATAGATTTTAAACAGCTAATATTCTTTTTTTAAAAAAATATTTTATTTATTTATTTGGTAGAGGGAGAAAGAGAACGAGTCCAAGCAGGGGCAGAGGCAGGGGGAGAGGGAGAAACAGGCTCCCCATAGAGCATGGGAAGCCCCATATGGGACTGGATCCCTGGACTCCAGGATCATGACCGGAGCTGAAGGCAGTGGCTTAACGAACTGAGCCACCCAGGTACCCCTAAATGGCTAATATTCTTTTATCTCAAATTACAACATTCATTCCTGAAGTGAAATGATTGGCTTTATAATTGAGGGAATATGTTATGCCTAAAGTTTATTGACATAAGTCAGATCATAAAATAGCTCATTTTTTACTTCTTAATAAAGACAAAGAAAAGTAAAATTTTGCATCTGATGAAAACTTGTACAAACTAGGATGATAGGCAGGTCTTATTCCTTAGAGACTAAATCAGGATTGTTAGAGATAAGAACATTCTCAGGAACCTTGACCCTCTTTTTCTTTCTCTCACCTCTAATCTCAAACTGGCTCTTTCACTTTTAAATATCCGGAGGCTAATTATTTCCTGCTTGATCTTCTTAAATGAGTTTTTCACTGCTTCATCTAAAGGATATGTGCCCCTCCCTAAATCTTTTGTCAAACTTGCCTATGTAAAGATTATTCCCCAGAGGTGATTTGTTTTTTTTTGTTAAATAGGTCAGCCTGAAACAAAATGGAGACAGAAAACTAAAACCTTTAGTAGAATTAAAACCCAGTGAGCATTATATCTGTTATGATGGTGCATATTTCTGAGAATGTGAATGAGTATGGATTTAGACTCATATAATAGCAATGTCAAATTACCTTAGGAATCAGTCTTGACCACTACCTGGTTGTTCACAAATATCTAGTTTGAAAGTGAGCATATTTGCATTGGGATTTCTATACTAGTCACTAAATTAATGCAATAACCTTCAGTGGTATAATGTACATTTGTCTTTCATGAGCTTAAGCTTTGAAATTCTATTATTCATACTTAAAGGCTGGGTTCAGAGCAAAAGTTTATAAAATTCTACTTTATGCTGAATTCCATCATACTTTTGCAGAGTTTTAATTCTATACTCTGTTAAATATGGAAACTTTATTTCTAAAAAAGTGTTTCACCATATATAGAACATCAAGCCAGCATACATGGTTTTCTAGGCAAATACTATCCAAGTTACATTATGGAGATTCATTCCTCCTAAAAGTGAAGTGAAGTGAAGTATTTGCCCTGAGCCCATACACATAGGGATCAGGGCTGTCTTCTTGAGCTTGTGTGAACAGCACAGATGCACGGGGTCCCTCAATCTAAAGAGCCTATGCTCATGATTAAATGCTTTCTGTTCATGGTCTTAAAATTAATAATTTTGCCTCTGGATTTAAGTGAAGATCGGTGGGTTAATGAAACATATTGTAGGGTCTTAGAAATTGGGCTTACATTTTCCAATACTACATGCTGCTCTCCCAGGATGTATGCATCATAGTTTTTATTTTTTTCCCACCCCCTGGTGTCCCAGGGTTTTCCTAACCTACCCTTCTCTTTTTCTGTCCCATCACTTCTGGTACCCTTCACCCCTGACTTATTTATGTAAGCAGAAGGGAAAAAAGAAGAACACCTGAATTATCTGTTTAAAAAAAAAATGGTTTTTACTCTTCTGTTTCTCTTTTTTGTTTGTTTGTTTCTTTTTTTTAATTGAAGTATAATTGACTTACAAATCTTATTAGTGTCAAGTGCACATCAGTGATTCAATATTTTTAGATATAACAAAATGTTACTGCCTTCTATTCCTTGTGGGGATCTGAGTACAAGTGTGAGGAGGGCACTGGGCCTGCACACACCGTGGCATCTCAAGGAGGTGATGGGCATTCCCATCCTGTGCTGGCAGTGCCATAGTAGGTTTGGTGAACAACTTTGAACCTCTTGCCTACCTTTGATCCAGGTGTTGAGTATGGAGGTTGGAATCCCTTGGAGGTCACCTTTCCACCATGTATTGAGGTGGTGAGTTGTTGGAAGTTGAGTCAATTGCATGCATGTGCACATGATCAGACCCTGCCTGCACTTGTCCCACGAGTGCCCTGTGACCAAGGAAGTATAGTGTTAATGGTAAATAAAAAACACTGATGAATGCTAAGAGTAGGTGCTGAATGCTCTTGCTAATGATTAAACACAGTAGAATTCAGAAGCCTATGTAAAAGACATTTAAGATATAAATAGATATCATTGATGTCAGATTCATATCATGTGGAAATTTGACAGTAGATGTCTATAACTGTAATAATTTGACTAGGAAAGTAGAATCAGTATGAGTCCTATGTAAGTTTTCACAATATGAAAATTACTCATATTTCATATTTGAATTATTGTAAAGATTAGACTTAAACTAGTTGTGGGAGCTGGTAAAAAATTCTATGACAGGCTTTTGCCTTTGTGCATGTTGGTGAGCCTGAAGCCACTGTCAGCAGGGCAGACAGTTAAGAAGAAAAGTTGAACATGAAATACTGGAAAATAAGAACCCATAGGACAATCGAAAACCTACAAAGACAAACTGAAACACTCAACTCTTTCTAACTGTATCCAATATCAATGACATGGTTTGACCTGCAGAAGAAGCTGGGGTCCTTTATACAGTGTTACACAAGTACCTGACCTAGACCTTGAATTACCTAAAAGAGAAGGGCAATTGTCTGTGGACCCAGCTATTATCTCCTACCAAAAGAGTGAGCCAGAACAACTGTAGCAATTTGTTAGAGTCCAGTGACCCCTGGCATTAAACCTTTTCAAATATAATGGCTGTTCCTTCCCTTTCAAATTAAAAATTTCCCACAAATTTCTCTTGTGACCACCCTGCACATGGAACCAAAAAGTGAAAAGAAATTATAATTATAGTATGACTTAGTGGACATAGTACAAAGCCATTATAGATCCCAATGTTATTCTGTATCAATCATATCAATGTTTTGAAATATTGGTGATTGAGTGGATTTGATTTGGAAAATTTCTTTCAAAAATAATTGTGTTATAAATTTCACTTTCCTGCTTTCAAGAGGGAGATACTAACTTTTAAGGGTACTAACTTTTAAAACAATGTTTACTGAGAGAGGCTTCAAGTGGACCACTCATTGACTTTGATATATAATGGTGTGTGTGTGTGTGTGTATCTGGGTTAATCCAGGGGATAGTTGCATAGTTTACATTTTGGAAAGTGAATGTGATTTGCATCGAAGAGTAAAAGCTGGTTTCAGGGAAATAACTGAATTGCCTTATGATAACAGGTCAAAGATGCATGAATACTGGAGACCAGATGAACAATCATAGCAGAAATGAAAAGAAATCCTGCCTAAGATGATGTCTTAGTTTTATATTACTGAGAAGAAAAATCTAAGGTGAAGATTCTTGTTCAAGTGATTTATCAGTAGAGTGCTTTCAATAAAGAAGGAGTTGTATTAGTGTTCTATGCTATGTAACAGGTTATTACAACGTTAGAAGATTAAAATTACACCCATTTATTATCTCAGGTTCTGGAAGTCAGGAGTCCGGACATAGTTTAGTTGGGTTCTCTGCTCAAGGTCTCAGAGGACTGAAATCACATCCTGAATGATAGATAGTGTTGCATTTTGACAAAGTGCTGTCTCTAAGCTGATGCCTTGCTGGATCTTCAAGAAGCCATTCTTTTGCACCCATATATGTATCTAGTAGCTTCTGAGTGGTGTAATGTGTGGTAGCACCAGTTAATCCCATGTTTTATAACCTCTGCTGCCTTTTCATTGGTTTATTTTTTTTCTTGCTCATATTTGGAGCTATTATGCAAGATCCCATAATAGAAGGTCCTCTTACACACACAGATAGTGGTGCTGGCTGAAGTACAATGGGAAGGAAGAGTAAACCCATATTTTACCCTAGTCGGGAGGAAAATTTACCAGTAATGGGAGTGAAGGTAACTGATGTTAGGCACTTTTACCAAAAGGTTGGCTGGTCTCCTCAAAATGCTGTTTCACAGGCTCATGGATAGCTTTCATCTCTTCCACAATAGCAAGTTCAGTCTAGAGAACAAAAGAAAAGCCTAGGACAACCCAGCATTTAGAGGCTATGGATTATGGTAAGAGAAGCAGAAGGTTAGGTGGAATTGGAATTGGCCAGCCAAAAACAAAACAAAACAAAACAAAACAAAAACAAAAAGTAGCACTGTTTTGTCTACAAACTTATCATGTTGAGGTCCAACAAAAAAGCCTTGTGAAGAAACTATATGCATTATCAGGATATAAACTATAATCTTTAAATAAGTCTTTGCTGAGAAGGCAACATTGTGCATAAACCTAGTTAGAGATTTCTCTTTTGTCTCTATGAATCAATTTAAGAAATTTCAGGAAATATGGTTAGTAAGCAAAAAAAAAAAAAGTATTGATTTAAATTCAGTAAATTCAGGCTATGAATTTTGATTATCAGTTCTGAAAAACTTTACTTTCTAAATTGAGAGTATATTTGCAATTTAAATTGACTGCAGGTCTCAGAATTGCTTAGGAATGACCAGAAAAGACATGAGCATATGGGAGATTTTATTCACTGTCAGGGGAAGAACTACCAACTCTGTCCCATGAGTCTTATTTAGTTCAAAGTATTGACTACCTAGTTGTCCCACAGATTAGAGGTTGAAAACATTTCTGAATATAAGAAGAGGAAACATAAGATGTATTGTTAGGTAAGTCTAGGCCAGCACAGACTAAACACTATAGAAGATGAAGCCAAAAGACAGTTGACCAGGATCTTACAAAAACTGGCTATGATCTCATGTTTCACCTATTATTATTAGGTGATACTTTAACTTACTATTACTCAAATAGTATTACTAAGAGAAGGTAAGAAAGTTGGCATAGAGAATATTAAAATTAGATTTTGTTGAAAACCCTTGATTCTTGGTCATATTTTAGGGAAAGGATGGTGCATCGGTCTCATTTTTCTTGTAAGCTCTCTTTTTATCCTAATGTCTAATAGGTATGCAAAAGGGAACAATGTTTGAAACATAGTGTATAAGATTTGTAGATATTTCCTTATAACTTTTGCCATTCACTATGCACACTATCTTCAATCCATGACTTACCATTTTAAAATACAAAATATTAAATTTGTTTTCTTTTCTGTGAAATAAGAGTACTTAAAACATTCTGGATCCCAAGCACTTTGATAAAAGAGACTGTTTCCTAATAATAACTTCAATAAGAAACTATAAAGAGACAACTCTTTTCTTCAGTGTTTGTCTAAATTTTTTCATATATTTTGCTTTGTAGTTTTTAAATGTTTTCCAATACTGGTTACCTCTTTCAAAATGGATTTTATAATTTAAAAATAAAACATTCTTATTTTTTTCAATTAATCTCATAGATTTCTCAAACAATTTTATTTTCATAGGATGTGTTGTATAAATAATCAAAGTATGGGTAATCAGTTGAGAGAAACATAGTTTAATCATACACAAAGAACCAGACTGATCTAAAATTTATAAGGGCCACCTTTGTAATATTAGACATAAACTGATAATAATGTCACAAGTCATTAACCAAGAAAACAAATTATTTGAATAAGACCCTTATTCCCTCAAGAACTACAGCTCATATTTCTAGTATAAACCAACTTTAGTACAAGAAATTATTCATGGAGATAAAGCTGATTTTTTTCATGTTTAAAAGGTGAATATGATTAATATCCCTGACTGTACTTTGGTCATGTAGTTAAATTAGAACATGTTTCTAGCAATTAATTCCTAGTGTCATAAATATAACTTTTACATCACCAATTTACACCCTAAAGAGCAATACAACAGATGCAAATTCTTCTGAAGATTATTAATAATAAAAAGGCAAAAAAAGAAAGTAAATATTTAATTACATCTGTTGCCATGGCATAAAATTTTGTGCATTAATTCTATCTTCTCTATTACCACCCACTTCATATTATAAACTCCTACACAAATGCATGCCTATGCTTTCTTTTGCAGTACAAAGAAATAATACAAAATGATTTCAGCATTGTAAATAGTGGCTTTGTTTAATGGTAATGGTATGGTGATATTTCATAGAATATAAAGGAAAAACTGTAATATCTGATACATTTACATGTTTTTCTATTTAACATTCAGGTAAATATTTTATTGAAATTCTATTTGCCAGAACTGATTGTCAAAAAATTTTAAACTTTTTTTCACTTCTCTACTCATTACCTTTGTTACACCCAAAACAATTAATTTCTAATACTAGTGTATTTGTGAGTTCAGTTAACAAATATTTTTCTCTTACTTTTTTACATTTACATCTCTTGACCTCTTTTATGTTTAGTCTTTGCCAAAAAAAAAAAAAAATCAAGAATATAAGGATAAATAACTCATAGCTACAAAATTTTGTGATCTTTAATTCAATTATAGGGGATAAAAACTATAATATAAGGAAAGTATCCAAATCACCATGAAAATTATATTGTATTCTGTAGGATTTCAAACAGTAATAAAATTTTCCAAGTGTGTTTATCAATGAATTTTTGCATTTAAAGATGTTCTTTGAGTAAGACCTACAACAATTAAATAGATTCTACTAATTGGCTGTTGGGCCTTTCCTGTAGAACAGAAAATCAAGAGTTCTAGCTTGTTTGACCTTTATAATACATTTCAGGAAGTAAGGATATAAGGCTCAGAAGATAGCTGGACCAGGTTTCTGGAGGCTTGAATTCATCAGGAATGAGATTTATATATACTCATTTGTATATGTTGTAACTAATTATATATAATATGTATTTTCATCTAAGTCAGAGTATACAATAATGGATTTGGGGAGAAACAAGAGATGGAGGAAGTGTTGAGAGTAATCAGCAATTTGCAGACTTCAGTGATATTTTTATATGTGTCACCTATAGGGTACAAAGAGGGAGAAATTCCACTAAAAAAGGAAACATCTTCTGAAAAGAAAAAAAGAAAAAAAATGATAGAGATACTTTATGATGAGAGGGCAGGGTTCTCTGAGATTGAAATGTGAATAAAGAAGGCCAAAAGATTTTTTGATAATCAAATATGGTCTTTGTAAGTATGTATGTGTATACATATGTAGTTTACGGGTCTTGCATTTGTGTGTTCGTGGTTATCTGTGATGTAGCTGAGGGTAAGTTTTAAAGAGTGTTCCTTTAAAGTCTGTTGGGGATAGACAATTGGTCAAAGTGATAGAATTTAATGAAAGTTTTGAGCATAAGTACTCCTATGAAGATACACAAAATTTTTGTTGCTAAATATTGCTCTTTCGGTCACTCTTCACATAATGTGATATTTTTATAAATTTGTTGTTTCTTCTAAGTTCATAATATTAAAAATGAATATCAGCAGAATACATTCTTTCTACTTATGTGTAAATTTTCATGAGTTCCCCCAAACAACCTCTGCCAACAGGGAAGTGGCAGGGAATGGGTAGAAAGGAAGAAGTTCTGTATTCTCCTGCCCTCCCTCACTATCAACTTGAGAAAATTCTGACTTTATTTATTTATATAATGAGATTCTCTAAGTTTTCCTTTGGACACAAGGCTGTGTGACTTAAAAATAAATAAGCAATTATAAATGTTGAAAACCACTTGTGATAGCTTCTTTATAGTAAAAATTTGAAGCCCTCAAAAATATTAGGTAATAATTACCTAATGTGTTAGGTAAATATCATCCGATGAAAGAGGAATGTTCAGGAACACACAGTAGTTTGAACCAAAAGAGCAGCAGAATAACTGAAAATTACTGTTACTATAAAAAATGCCTGGCAGAATTATGTCAGAACATTCTTTCATCCTAACCCAGAAGTTCCAGGGTGACCTTCTGCAAAAGGTTAGTGCAAGGCTGAGGACAGTTCAGAGGCTCCCTGCCCACCAAGATAATTGGTAGAATAGCCAACACAGGTTACTATCTTTGTGTGACTCAGGTGGCCTACTCCCAATGAAGCTATTATATTGCTCCCAGAGCAGGTCATACAACCAAACTGCTTTGTGTGTGCATCACTTCAAAAAGTCACTTGCTCATAATTACTCTAGGGCACATAGGTTATGTCATATTACAGAGTTGAATCAAAGTAGTTTTGTAAAGTCATTTCTAAACCTGCTTCTACTGAGGCCTAATTAAACATCAATGACTATACTAAGGAAAAGCCATAATAAAAACATAGTTAGACTAGTGCCAACCATAAAAGTACTAAATAAACCATTCCAGGCACATATGCAAACTACAAGGCTAAGGTTTTCTTATTAAATACCCTTAGGTATATATTCTTTTCAAGACATATAAGGAATTCTTCCTTCTTTATATAATTTCCTCAATCAAAATTTTGTTTGGCATTAAAATTTTCCCTACAACTCTACCCAACTGTAATTTTTTTTTCTTTTACAACCTATCAGTGATGACTTCTAAATATTTTATCTTTTCTATATCATTTTTTGGAATATTTAAATCAAGAACATCAATTTCAGGGAAAACTGTAAACATCAACAAAGGGAGAGAGAGAATATTACACTGGATAATCTCAAGGGATAAAGAATATCAGTGTCATTTTATTAGCAATGGCTAAAAATTATAGATGTGTAATTTAAGATTGTGTTGACTATGAGACATCAAATTGGACTTTTCGAACTAAGCAATATTTGGGTCACAGTGATAAACACATGCAAATATTAAGGATTGGTGTTCTGGGGATTGATGCTTTGATTTTTTTTTTTTTTAAGTTTCTTTTTACTTACAAGCAATGTACACTTATACACCATTTTTAAATTTCAAGTTTTTAAATATATCAGTTGCTCTAATGTTTAATTCATCATAATCCATATTAACACTAAGTTTTATTATACTATTTTCTAGTTTGAAAATACCTCTCCTTTCAAAATATGTACTACTCAATATTCTTTTATAAACATCTGTACTACCATCTTCTGGAAAGGTAAGTATATATCAGATATCATTATTTTCAGCCATTCAAAAAAGAATACAATGAATTTGAAAAAAATATAAAAAACTCTAATTTTTGATATTTAATATCTACCAGTTAACATTAATTATTAAATATTAAAAGATATACACATATATGTATACTGAATATCAACTACATATTAAAAGATATACACATATATGTATACTGAATATCAACTACATGTGTGTACTGATCATAAAATTTTAAGTTAAATTGTTTAATTACTTAGCATTTATTTGCTAAATGTTTCATTTTTATTTTACGATTTTACTGTTTTCAAATGCTTTCTGAATGTAGAGATTAAATGAAATTTAGACATAGTGAATTAACTTTGACTTGTCAAATGTTTATATACTTTCATTTTTTTTTTTTTTAAGATTTTATTTATTTGACAGACAGAGATCACAAGTAGGCAGAGAAGCAGGTAGAGAGAGAGTAGGTAGAAGGCTCCCTGCTGAACAGAGGGTCCAATGCGGGGCTCGATCCCAGGACTCTAGGATCATGACCTGAGCTGAAGGCAGAGGCTTTAACCCACTGAGCCACCGAGGCACCCCACTTTCTTTTCTTTAGTAGCATATTTTTCAGTGAAATAATAGTGTCAAATAAAGCATCTAGATGAAATTCAGAAATAAAAACCAGAGAATTATATATTTTTTTCAGCTCACTATATTTAAAGAAAGATAGATAAAAGGCTAATTTTCATGGACATACATCTAAGCTATATAAACAAATGTTTGTGTTCTATGATGGAGAATGAGAAACTGCACAAAAGAATAGCACGTGTACAAATGTTCACAAATGTTACATTGTATGAAGTCTGGAAGCATGTCCTGACCCCTCCACCTGCAAACTGTTAAAACTTGAGCAATTTAAGGAGTGCAAGGGTGGCAAAGTTGTTTAAGCGTCCAGCTTGGCTTAGGCTGAGTCATGGTGTTGGGTCATAAGATTGAGCCCTGCATTGGGCTTCCTGCTCAGCATAGAGTCTGCTTGTTTCTCTTTCCCTCTCCCACTCATTCTCTCTGTCTCTCTCTCCAAAATAAATTAATTAACAAAAACAAAGCTTGAGCAATTTAAGTTACATCTCTGATACCCAGAATTAGATATATTAGGACTTTTAGAAACCTCCAGAGATAATTGATAAAAGTTCCCATTTCTCATAGTAGAGGATAATTATCAAAATTCTGGATGATAACAATTTATACATATTTTACAAATAACTTTGGATTTTTTTGGCATTTATTATGATACTCCTCTATCAGTCAGCACCCCTCAGTCAAGCAGCACATGCTAATAATTATGACTAAGTTCATGTAAGTACTTAAGCCAACAATGAATTGGTTAATTTGTTTGAAATATTAAAAAACATCAAAGTTGATTTTTGTTCTCAATGTATTCATTCAATGAAGCAATGTATGTTCTTTACTCATACTTCTTTTAGTTCTGATGATAGTTTGAATAATGCAGTAAAATATAGAAGCCACAAACAAAAAATAGAATGGATTTTGTATAGATGGTAATTAGTTTCAATAATTAAAGATTATATCCAATTAAAGGGTGGGGAAGGCAAGTCATAAATTTTATTATTGTTGTTAGTATTGGTTGTTACTGTTCATAGTCAAATAATATTTAGTAAATAAGATCAACATACATTTGGATTTAGAATTGATTTGCAAAACATTGCTTCTTCTGGATGAGTAGAAATGGATATTTATTAGAACTGTAGAAATGGTAAAAATCAGCTGCTTAAAGTCAGGTGTATTTAAGGAGCTCATTATTTTTATTCAAGTACCCATTAAGTATACTTGGAAATCAACATTTAATGATTTTGGTTAAACAGCAGAGTTAAAAGGTATACTGTCAAATTATAAAATCTGTTTTTTCCTTTAGTAGGAGTTAAAATAAGGGTAATAGAAAAGAAGAATTACTTGTTATAAAGTTCTAGCTATTAAGATTAGCAAGTAATGAAATATGCTGATTTAGAATTACTTACTAGAACAATAGCATCTATGTATCTACAGTTGCTATAATTTTATAAGCTTTTCTGACTGCTATTGAATGCTTTAAATGTGCTCTAATAAATTAAACAATCACATTTATATGTTATTCACAGTTATTTGATTCCACTTTGTAATACATAAATCTTGAAAATGCAAGTTTTTAAAGGCAGTTTATATATTTGAAGAATCAATCAAAATTTAATTCATGTAAAAAGTGTGAAATACATCAGAAAAGATAGTAATAAAAATTAAAATAAATATAAAATCATTACATTAATATATATTTTTACATCCTTGAAATCCCTCTAAAAACATTTATGCAAATGAAAATAAATTTTATTTTAAACAAATGCATACATTATCTCCTGGGTTGACACTATTATAATTAGTAACAAATCTGATAAGTATATTTTTGTGAACTTCGCTCACACAATTTTGATAATATTACCCATTTAAGAAATACTATTTTATGAACTTATATGCCTTACAGATATACCTTTATGAAATTTTTATACTTATATGTGTTGTGGTTCTTACCTACATGCTCAAACTTTTTTTCCTATCATCCTTTTTTTCTAATTTCCAATTATTCTAAATTTCTATAATATATTTAAAGAAAAAAATAAAGAGTAGTAGACATGATCAAGTGGGAACAGCCTGTTCACACAACATACAGACGGCATTTCAATGATTATTTAAGCTTCACATTCCAAAATGATAATGTGTAGATTACATATACTTCTAAGAAGTTTTACAATTAAACAAGACATCATATGTAAATAACCTATCAGAGTTGTTATCTAATAGTAGTTATGTTATGCATGTTAGTTCCATGCTTTTATATAACAATATTTTTTTAAATAATTCAATCAATGTTCTATTCTCATTTATTGCTACCCATCCCACAGGTATACAAGAAAGAATGATAAATCGCCCCAGCATTTAGGCATCTCTGTCTCAGAAAATCAGTGAAAAAAGTATTACAAGCAGTAGCTCCATAGTTAAACAGACAGAATAGATACTCTCAATGTTAAAATTATTGTTTTAGTTATAAAATCTCTTCATTTGATGGGTCTAAATAATATTGGTTTAAGTTAAATTAAGTTTACCCTTGGGTTATTATATACATCCCCAATGTAAACTCCAAGTTCAGGTAGATTACAGATTTGTGTTCCTGTCCATAAATTCACAGTTTTTTGTTTTGTTTTGTTTTTTAACTTGGGTATTCCAAGAAATAGTCAGTCCTCTCTACATATAACTCTATTTGATGAATCCTTCTAATATTAAAGTAAAACAAAACATATCAAAAACACTAAATTTGAGACTTCACGATATATTTTTTTTCCGATCATGTATTAGTGTAGGTATGTATGTTTTCTTTTTATATTTCAATGTTATCTTTGGTTTTCCCAAGTATACAAGTGGTAATTTTGTGATCCTGCACCCTTAATATAAAAAAGAAAGGAAAAACTGCCACAATCATCATCCAATCCTACTGTGAACAAATTAGTTTTTAGTGATCACCCATGAGAGGCAAACATCTTCTTCCAGAACACTGGGGTTCCATTTCTGTTACCTCTTCTGGTACAGCAAATGACACTTTGGTGCCTGATAAGGTTTATTTGTCTCTTAGGTATACCATACTCACTGAAGCATTACACAATAATATTAACTTGGATTGTAAATTCAATGAACCAGTGCACATTATCCCCAGTTCTATGTTATGCTTAACACCTAATTCACTGTAGGAAATTTTTTTTTGTTTGTTTGAATATTATCCAAGAAAAAATAATTTTACAAGAATAAATGTAGAAAATTATGAGCAACAAAATTCAAAATTAAGATATATGTTAGTCTTTTTTAATCAATCACATATCTGCTATTCTTAATTTTTCACTTTTCTAAAACCTAGTTCTAAAAAGTTAGTTTATTATCTTTCTCTAAGTATTTGTTGCCCTCCCTACTTTTTTAAACTTGGTAGTTGTTTTTGTTCTTTTCTTTTTTAATACTCATGATCTCACACTCCCTATAGCTGATTTTGCTTCCAAGCATCCTTTACTTTTCTTTTTAGTCATAGAACAGGAAAGCAGCACAAGTCAAAATAAGAAAAAAAAAATAAAAAAAATCGTTTTTATCTCATAACCTTAATGTACCCTTTTCTTACTTAAACTCGAAAAGAAGTTATACTACTAGGATTTATTTATGTTCTCCAACCAAGACAATTTACTTTCAGAAAATGTATGTCACATTTCAACCCTTGTCCCTGTATCTGTATAAAATATGATAAAATAAAGGAAGAAACCTAAAGAAGAATAAAAAAAAAAACCAGTAAGCTACAAGTCTAGTTTTTTTTATTTATTGGAAAAACAGTATATCTGTAAATAGCTTCAATAAAGCTTATACAATGTTTATAATATAATTATGAGTGTTTTTGTTGAAGGTGATTCCAGTAGAGAACATTAAAAAAAAAATCTTTACAGCTCATGCTTGAAGAATTGGAAGAAGATTGCATCTCTTTACCTGCACCTAGTCAGCTATCTCAGGACCAGCTTGAGGCTGAAAAAAAGCAAGATCCCAGAGATTACAACAGACCTTTTTGATCTCCCAAAAGAACTGCCTTCATCCATGTACCAGAAGGGCTCAATATCTCAGCTATTAGAGGACTTTGGGGATAGAAGTGCTGTTCCAGAGATCCATGTACCCCAGTGTCCACTGGATATAGGATGAAAGAAAAAAAAAATGTCAAATGCACTGGCCATTCAGGTGGATGCTGAAGGAAACATTTAAAATGATGCAATTTTTTTTTGACAAGGACAGTCAAAAGACAAGTTCATTTATGGCAAGTACACTGACCTGGTTCCAAAGGAAGTCTTGAATACAGATAACTCAGACCTACAAAGACCTGATGAAGAAACCATTCAAGAGATAACAGAAATGACAAGGGTAACCCTAGAGAAATCTATATCACAAAATGTTCCTGTACCCATGCCAGTTTGAGCAGCTAATAAACTGGTTCCTGCTCAGTATACTTGACACACACCATATCATCGATAAGTGGTTTTCAACTTTGGAGCTAAACAGAGTTACCTGGATAGTGGAAATGCAGAAAGATCCAGTGGTACCTCCAAGTTTAAAGACTAATAAGAAAATTTCCTGAGAACCGTCTTCTCCCCCAATAACTGTCATGCATTCTCCTAGCCAAAAGAGGATCATGAAGGGACAAGAGTGGAAGATTCCTCCTTGTATTTCAAACTGGAAAAGTGGAAAGTGCTATACAATTCCACTAGACAAACATCTGGCTGCTAATAGAAGAGGGCAGCAAACAGTGCACATCAATGAGAACTTTGCTAAGCTGGCTGGAGCCCTCTATATTGCTTATTGGAAGGCTTGTGAAGCTATAGAAATATGGGATCAAGTAGAGAGAAATATGGCTCAAAAAGAAAATGAGAAGCATGAACAGAAAATTAGAAAAATGGCCCAGAAAGCCTGGTAGAGAAGAGTTGGGATCAAAACCCATGTGGAAAAAGAGAATGGAGAGGCACTTAAGAGGGATGAAATCTGGCATGACAGATGAAAGGAGAGACAGTACAATGGGGAATCTTTCCAGGCAGCTCTTGATATGAGGTTAAAACTACAGAGAAATGAAAATCAAGATATCAGTGAAGTCATTGCTCCTGGTATGCCCAATCCTCAGAAGTGCTGTAAAGTCCAGTATGACCACAGGCTCTTCAACAAATCCAGGGGGTGCGGACAGTGGTTTTGCAGGTAGAGAAGATGAAATTTACAATGTTTATGATTAAGCCTGGAGAGGTGGTAAAGATATGGCCCAGAATATTTTCATGCCTGTGAAAAATCTGGACCAGGACATGCATGGTGATGACCACCAGAATAAAGTGGTGGTACCAGAATAAAGAGCCAGAATAAAGACCAACACTTTTGTTCCTGATAAGGAGTTTTCTGATTCAGACCACAGACAAAAAGTCTGAGAAGGACCAGTTCAGTTTGAGAAAGATCTTTTTGGTTTGGACAAGTTTTTGAAAGTAGCCAAACAGCACAGTGGCTCCAAAAGACTCTTAGATAACAGCTGCCTCAGTGAACATAGCATGAGGGCAAGAAGAGGAGGAAGGACTAGTTATGTCTCTTCAAAGTGAATGAACTTTTATCCATAACCCTAATGATGCAAGTCAGATGGGGAAACACTTTGTAAATCACCAGGATAAAAACCAAATATGGGTGTCAGACCACAGCACTACTTTTTATTATAAGAATAAAGAGGGATGAAAATTCTTTCACTGTTAGTTTTTTTGTTTGTTTGGTTTTTTGTTTGTTTGTTTTTTGTTTTTAAACAAACAAACCTACTCTTAAACGAGTAGGTTGCATATGTGCTTCTATCTTTCGGCATTTATAGAACATACTGGCCCACACATGAAATTAAGACCACTTCCCTTTGTGTGACGTTAGTACTTTTGGGGGTTAATATTTTGCATAAGAATGACTGCTGATGAATAAAGTTGCCCCAACCACAGAGGGAAGAAGTTATATTCACATATTGTGACTGGCCTGTCAAATGACCTTTGCTCCTATTCAACTCTGTTTTAATTTGGAGTGGGTAAAGTAAGCTCCTGCTTGGTGCAACTATTTGTTTCAAATAAAAACATTTAGGCAAAAAAATAAAAGTAAAAAAATCATTACACAATTGCTGAAGTTACTCTTGGGAAACTTACCGTTAGAGAATATTATATATGTTTTGGTCTAGCATAAGTCACAATGCTAAAATTCTTTTCCTGTCCTTCTAAAATTATTGTGCAATATTCACATAGTTCATTCCTTTATAAGATCACCCTGAATGTGGACAAGTTAGGTGGTACACATGCAGAAGCACAGCAAGAGCATTTGGAAATGGATCTGAAAGTAATAAATATATTACTTATAAATATATAAAAATCATTTCTTGGAAGCTGAATGGAGGGCCATCAATGGAGATTAACAATCATATGGAAATGAAAAAGAAGAAATAAGAATGCGTATTTAGACACAAAGGGAAGAAAGAAGGAAAGGAGCAGAGAGAAAAAGAGAAGGAAAAACATGATTTAGTACACAGTTGTCACTGATTCCCTTTGAAGTACAATTTTCACTATGTCAACACAGTTGACTTCCACATTTTCAACAGTAATAGCTCATTTTATCTTAGAAGGCCTTCCTTCCATTTATTGAAATGTGAAGACTCTTCTCCTGGAGCTTTGGTTTCCTATAACATCTTGCTACCTCATGTGGAGCCTTTAGACCATTAGTGACAGCATCACCGGGAAGCTTGTTGGAAAGGCAGACACTCTCCCTACCTAGACTTACTGAATCAGAATCTGCAATGTGAAAATACCCCAAGTAAAATGTAATACACATAAATACTTAAGAAGCACCACATATTATATATTTTCAAACTTTAAAAATAAGGTCACATTAAAGAAACCAGCATGATTGAGTATAGAAGAGATTTTCAGTGTTTGGATGAGTTTTACACTGGGAATTTAGGATTATAGCAGGGCATACAAGGCAGAGAGATTGGAGGACTTTAGTGAGCATAGGTGATAGAGGAGACTATTGGAAGCTGACTGCAGTTTTTTTGGCAAAGCAGGAATAGCAGTGTAACACATGGTTCCATCTGAAAAGCTTTGAAACGAAAGTTAATCAACATTTTCCAGGAGATGTAGAGTCCATCATTACCCTGAATCTGTGTGTGTCATGTAAGAGTATATTGGACCCATAGAAATATTTTGGATTATAGTAAGGTGTCTTATACTGAGTCCTAACTGACATTTTAGGATAAAAGATGGACTAATTAATGCCATATCCATTGGCTTGCAAAATCTTGATATTTCCATGTATTTTTCTTGTGGATTATGTGGGATTTTGTAGGATGATAGGAGAAGGAGTTGAACATTGAGGGTGTATGTCACTTCCTGAACCTTCACCATCATCAAGGTGCTGTTCTGCACTCCCAAAGACAGAAGAACTGAGATGATTCCATTCCCTTCCCTTCCCTTCCCTTCCCTTCCCTT
>ML101835.1:23909-52754 GCA_003697995.1 Taxidea taxus jeffersonii
CTTCCCTTCCCTTCCCTTCCCTTCCCTTCCCTTCCCTTCCCTTCCCTCCCCTTCCCTTCCCTTCCCTTCCTTTCCTTTCCTTTCCTTTCCTTTCCTTTCCTTTCCTTTCCTTTCCTTTTCTTTTTTTTCTCATTTTCTTCTACTCTTTTGTTGCTGTTGTTGTTGTTAATTCACAAAACCATTGTGAAATTCAGCACCATTGAATACTGGCTCTCAAAAATGTCACAACCTCTTAGTAACAGAAGGTTAAATATATTGCTTCTGTGTAAATGAGCAAATGCACATTTATATTTTGTTTTATTGTGACAGTATATACAAGGTTTCTGGATCAAAGGCAAGATTTATTATTTATACAATATTTTAGTACCATTTGTCCATGTTGCATTTTCTTGCAGGAGGCAAGGTGGTGAGAATCAGATGGACCTTCATGTGGAGGGGAGAAGAAGGAGACCTGTACTATGGGATAGGAATCAAAATTATAAAAGTGGAAGCTTAATATACAGGTTTTGGCATACTGACTCCACTCCCCATTCCAAAGTCTTTTTTTTTTTTTTTTAACTTTGGAATGTAAACAAATCCAGGTCTTTGGGAAAGAAGGGAAAAGTTGTCTATGTTCTCAAATTTTGGAATGTAATGAATGACTCTGGATTTTATTCCCATTTGAATGTAATCACATGGTTCCAAAACTATCACCTTAGAATATGAGGAGTAAATGGTTTTAGGAAGAAAGAGACATTCTTTATCATTATAGAATGCCATTTGTCTCTGTCAGAAAGTCCTGCTTGTGCAGAAAAAAAATAAAAATATTCACATTCACATTCAACAGGAGAACACCACTTTCCTGGGGTCTTAGTAGCATCTCTGAGAAAGAATGACAAGATCAGGATATTTATTAAGATCTTGAAGTTTTGCTTATAGAGGATCTTTCAGGGGAGGGCTCAGCTAGGATAAGAGTCATGATAAAATAATTTAGAATTGCAAAGAACAGCCAGGCAAAGATTTGAAAGAGTTGAAAGGTGTAAACTGTTATTTGATGTTTCCTACTAAAGACCTGATGTACCTTTCAAAAATTTCCTGAAATGAAAATATTTGGAATTTTTATTTTCCTGAGCAAGAGCTTTCTAGCACTATAAACATATTGATGAACAGTAAATTAATTAATGGGACAGTAAATTTATGTTAATATAAATTGTAAGCTATATAACTCAGCTGTGTAGTGACTCTCAGTACATTCCATATATCTGTGGTGTAGGTTACACAGTTATATCTCTGGCCCCACACCCCCTTCACACCCGGGCATGACCCACCTGTTAACTGATGTCTCTTAATTGCAGCTCTGCCTCTGGTAGAGCAGCAAATCCCTGGGATGGGTAATACACCTAGATAAGGAGACTAGAACAGGAAAATAAGAGCCTGATACTTGTGAGACACAAACCTCGTGGGAAAATTGCAAATTATTTATGACCCTAAATATTGTGGTGTGAGGAGTGTCAGGAAACATGCTGCTGAAGTCCTTCCCACATGAGACAGCAGAAACTAGGACTCATTGTCATTTGAGCATCTATGTAAAATGAGCATATATACACCTATAGGCTGGTAAATCCTGGCAAGTTTGGGTTTCATCACTGAACTGAAGAGGCAACGAATTTTGTTGTGGTTAATCAGAATCCTCATCTACATAAAACCGGTCTAATTATTATTTAAGAAAATTTATTTAAAATGTTTCTGCTAATGAAACCTCACTGTGATTTTGCAGAAAGATTATTTTTCTCTTATTTTATATGTTTCCCAAAATACTGGTAAATAAACATATATCAGCAAGCAACATGCTATGAAATTACACAAAGAGAATCAGGAAAATGTGTGCATGGAATTGTTATAGAAGAGAACAAAGAAAAAGAATAGTCACATGTTAAGCATTTTTAAGTCTAAACAAAGAACATGCATATGTTCAACATAATCACTTTAAAATCCAAAGCCTGATAAATTTGTTTTTTGTTTCTTTTGTAAAACCTATTTGGATTTGTAAATAAATTAGAATCAAGTTGTGAATCAGATTAGGAAACTAAAAACAAATCAGTTATATAGATGTTTCCGTAAAATTTTAAGCTTTTAAGAAAGTAGCAAAGATTATTTGAAGATAGCTCAACTTCTGCATTAGTACGAGATAGTGGGTTTTGCAAATTGCTAATCCTATAACATGCTCCACGAAAACGGGATATGGGAAAAAGAAACATTAGGAAGGCATTAGCTATAGAAAATCCTGCAATAAAGAAAAAGCTCTAACCTTTTGTTTAACTCACTATTTGCCAAATTTAATTAGCCATTGAATTTTTTACTTCATACAACTTTTGAATACAGAGAAGTTAAAACAAATGTTTTACACAGTACATCAGATTAATCTTTACCATGATACGGCTCTATCGCAAATCTCAATAGCAGTGACTTGCTGTGCAAAATTTGCACAAACAGGAATATAATCAGCTAGGATGAAAAATAAAGTTTATCATCTTGAAAAACTGAATAAGATTTTGAGTTTTATAAGATCCTTAAGTGGTTCATAAGCATATTAAAGGGAGAGGGGCAGTAGTTTAGAGCCTGTTTTTCAACCATGGCTAAAAATTAGAGTAATGTGGAAATCTTCTTCTAATACCAGTGTCCGGGGTCACACCAAAAGACCTCTGCTGTAAGTGCTTGGGAGAAATTCAGGCAAATTGTAAAAATCTTACTTGCTAGCAGATTCTAATTTGCAGCCAGATTTGAGAACTGTAAATAAAGAACACCACCACCTGTTAAGAAGCATCATGAATGGGGAGCCTGGGTGGCTCAGTCAGTTAAGCACTTCCTTTGGCTCAGGTCATGATCCCAGAACCCTGGGATCCAGCCCCCCATCAGACTCTCTTCTCCCATCAGGCTCCCTGTTCCACGGGTAGCCTGCTTCTCCCTCCCCCAAACCCCCTCATTGTGTTCCCCCTCTCTCGCTGTGTCTCTCTCTGTCAAATGAATAACTGGAATCTTTTTTTTTTTAATAAATAAAATCTTAAAAAAGAAGAAAGCAGCATGAGGAAGGCATCTTTTCTTCCTCAATTAGCAGCAACTTCATATTATAATAGTTTGAGCCAAAATCTTGAGGTCTTTCTTGACTTTTCACATTTTTTCACATGCTACCTTTATAAACTCAATCAAAAATCTATAGGCAGGAGACATCCATTTTCAGCCAAGATGATACATATATTGGAATCAGTATGTCAGGTTTACCCTCATGTACTTGGCTTATAAATACCAAACAATTACACACACGCACACACATACAGGGACCAAAAATTATGAAATAACAGTTTTCCAGACTCTAGACATCAAAAAAGTAAGGACAATAATCCCTGAGAAATGGAAAACAAATGAGGTGAAACCTACATATATTTTATTTATTTATTTATTTATTTATTTATTATTTTTTTACTTGATTTGGAGGAGTTTCCTGGCCTCTGCTCATGGAGCCAAACTTTCTTTTAATATTAATGACTTATAATTGACATAGAGTATATATGAGGTATAAAACAGAATAATTCCATGTGTGTAGGTATTGCTAAATAAGTCTAGTTAATATCCATTATCACACCTAATGGCAAATTGTTTTTCCTTGTAATAAGAATTTTTAAATTCTACTCTTAGCAAATATATAATACAGTGTTATTAACTATAGTCAGCATGCTATACATTATATCCCCATGACCTATTTATTTTGAAACTAGAAGTCAGCAATTCTTTACTACTTTTACCCTTTTCACCTACTCTTATTCCCTGCCTTCGGCAACTGCCAATCTGTTTTCTGTATCTATGAGTTTGGTTTTGTTTTTACATTCCACATATAAGTGAGATCATACAGTATTTGTCTTTCTCTGACTCATTCAGAATCTTGTATTGAGTTTTCTAGAATTCAATCTCCATCTTCTCAATTCTTTTTTACCCATCAACACTTGGCAAAACACTCTGGTTGTATTACTTCTATAAATCACAACTTACTTCAAAGTGATTAAACCCATTGGGAATTTTTCCTTTTTGTATTTAACTCCTGCAGCTTCCCACACTTTTGAGAGTTTCTCTTTCTCTAAACTGTCTTTCTTTGGCTCTATTCATATCAAAAACTCCTAGTTTGTCTTCATCTTTATGAATTTGTCTCTTGGTTTTCTCTTTAGTGTAATTAAAACCTGTATTCCTCCACCATTCACACTAGTTAGTGGTCCTAGCTTTATCAAAACTTCAATTCCTCTTAAACAGAGATGAACACCTAATGTATATTTCCAGCCTAGTGTTCTTTTTGTCTTAAATTTCCTTTTGCTATTTTAAACTTAACCTTAAAACATGTTCATAATTGAAAATAAGACTATCATTTCCAAACTGGTTTTATAACATTTCCATTCTTCTCATGAATGTGTACCAACATGCATCTGCTTAAGAAAAAAAGAACATAGAAGTTATGCTTGATGCCTCCCTCTTTGTCAAATACTAAATCAAACATTTGTTGATTTTACCTCCCAATTTTACAAATAAATCCCAATTTTCCTGTCTCTAGCAGCCCATTACTTCTAGCCATTTAAGGTTTTTTTTGTTTTGTTTTGTTTTTAACTGTTGAACACTGCAGTAGATCCTCAGTTGGTCTCCCTTGCTCAAATTCATTTTCCATGTGGTAAGCAGGGTTTTGTTGTTGTTGTTCTAAGCAATAATCTGATTATGTCACTCCCTCATTAAAATTTTAGAGTCACTCTCATTGCTCTAAGGATATAGCAACAAAACAAAACAAAAGTTTGGTTGTAACTAAGAAAGCCTTCATTCTTGTTTCTACTAATCCCTCTGAAAGGTATTTGCTTTGTGTATTTTCATTATATTCGTTGGAGTTATAAGCCTACAATGCTGGTCCATCTATTCTTTGCCCAGGAAACTCATACATATCCTCTTTATTTAATTCAAATATCCCTTAGTCCACAAAATTGTCTTTCATCTCTCTGCCTAGGTGGCACCTGCCCATTATGTGTCCCAGAATTCAGTATAGATCTTTCTCATGGTACATCACATTTATATTTTTGTCATTGTTTGGACACTATTTAAGCTTCTTTTTTTTTTAATTGATATTTGTGTCTTATACTAGACTTTAGGTTCTATGAGGGAATGCTCATCCTCTATGCCTCCTATTGTGCTTGACATATCATAAATACTCAATAATTATTTGACAGACAAAAAGCATATTGATTGCATTTTTTAAGGATCATGTTATTTCCACTGTTTATTTTGAGGGACTGAAAGTATTCTTCTTTGGGGGTACTACTTTTTTGGAGTACTCATAGAGATTCACTCTCCTACATCTTCAATCTATCTTTATTTTTTTAAAAAAGATTTTACTTCTTTATTTGAGAGAAGAGAGAGAGTGAGCAGGAGTGGGAGAGGGACAGAGGGAGAGTGAGAAACAGACTGCCCGCTGAGCAGGAAGCCCCAATGCAGGTCAATCCCAGGACCCTGAGATCATGACTTGAACTGAAGGCAGAGGCTTATCTGATTGAGCCACCCAGGTGTCCCTCAATTTATCTTTCTTGAGTCAAATATATGTTGGAAGCTCTGAGTATCTGAGGATAGTTGAAGACTTGTGCTTTCTGAAAGATCTGGAAAAGAAAACTTGTACAAGCCATTTCTCTGAATGAGGCATGTTCTTATTAGGTCAGCATCATAGAGCCCTAGAACCATAAAGCGGTGGATTCTGAATTCATGGAGAGAAATTGTATGCCAGTGCATGTTCCCAGTTTCCCTTTCTCCCATGAAGTAAAAAAAAAAAAGGAGTTAAGTGTGTCGGATGAGGTATCCCTGCATATAGATGCTGCAGGAGTTAAGCATCGTGAAGGTGACAAAGAAGTTTCCTCCAGAAGTATCAGCAGGGAACTTTTAGCTGGTTTCTTAGATTCACTGGCTTGTGATGGACATCTGACTTCACATTCAACAACTAGTAGCCTGCTGATACTTATGGCCCTCAAACAAAGAGAAAACCAAAAACTGGAATCACAATAACAGATGGCAACTCAAAATGGACAGAAGAGATGATCAGAGAATTGAGTTTTTAGAGATAGACAATACAAGAGAAAAATAATAAAGGCAGTAAGGGAATAAAGCAAATTGTAACATTAAAATGGGTTTGTAGTTTGCAGCAAAACAAAAATAAAACAAAACACCAAAAAACCTTTATTTTATACTCCAACCATTCAATAAATAAATTGAAGACATAAACACTGTGGAGACCCAAATTAGTACCTGGTAGGTCAATAAAATAAATAAAAAAATAGGTGCACTCATTCGGTTAAGTGGCTGACTCTTAATTTTGACTCCAGTCTTGATCTCAGGATCCTGAGATGGAGGCCCCTGTCAGGCTCCATGGGGCATGGAGCCTGCTTAAGTTTCACTCTCGCCATCTTCCTCTGCCTCTCCCCCACTACTCATTTTTGTGTGCTCTCTCTCTAAAAATAAATAAATATTAATTAATTAATTTGAAAGCACAAAACAAGAATTGAACAAATATATTATGAAATGTCATTGTGAAGGAAAATATAAGTGACATGGTGGATAGATTCAGAAAATATGAAGACTTCACATGTGAATTGTTGCATTTTTAGGACAGAAATAAATGCATGGAGAAGAACTAATAAACAGAATAAGAATGGTAGAATAGCATTTACCTCTGCCAACTTGAATGTGCAAATTGAAATATTTCAAGTAGTTCTACATAAGTCAGTCTAGTAATAAAAGACATTCATCTGAGCAGGTTAGTATTCAAAATGAGTAACAACTGATTGTATTTAGGATTCAATAATGAAGAATGAAAGAATGGATGTGAGCCAAAACAATACAATGGCTTTATTGGTACACATGAGCAGTATTCAGCCTGGAATTAAAATCATTTTATTTGGATATCCCATCTCTTTTAAGAATCCAGACACAAAGAGTTACTTATGTTGGCTATTCCATTTATAGCAAATGTAGAAGCAGCAATTCTGGAAAAGTGAGAGAAAAGGGCCACAAATACTACAATGTTAACCTAACCAAGGTACCATTCATTCATCTGTCAGGGAAAAAGTGTACTAAAGTTTTAAAGTTGTTTTTTTTTTTTTAATTGCAGATAAGATATTCTGAGATCCTTAAAATTCTAATTTGAAATATAAAAATGCAGAAAGTATATTTGATGTATAACATGTTATAAGATTATTGGCTATAGAAGACATTTTGAGTAATTCCTTTTCGGTTAGTCTCCTGGAAAACTATATTTAGGGAAACGCTAATTAAATTTTACACTTTTTGTTAAAGGAATATTAGAATGTTGTCAGAATTTCTGGGTACATAAGAATAACTTCTGAGGTAAGTTTCTGCTTTTATCTTGTTTATGGTAGATAGGCCAGAACATCTTAAAATCGCTTTTAAAATGTAAATTAATTTTGGAAGCTTCAGTTTCTTGCACTTAAACTGTAATAGAAAAAGTTTCCAGGGACGCCTGGGTGGCTCAGTTGGTTAAGCGGCTGCCTTCGGCTCAGGTCATGATCCCAGCGTCCTGGGATGGAGTCCCACATCGGGCTCCTTGCTCGGCAGGGAGCCTGCTTCTCCCTCTGCCTCTGCCTGCCTCTCTGCCTGTGCTCGCTCGCTCTCTCTCTCTCTCTCTCTCTCTCTAACAAAAAAAAAAAAAAGTTTCCAAAATTTATTTTATATTAAAATTAAAAATTTATTGTACATTAAATAATAAATAGAATTTTTTAGCATTTTAATTTTAAGGCATTATTATATAAACAGCATTTTGGTTTTTTTTTTATCCTGATAGTGAATAGATTAGTTAGTACTTTCTTAGTAAGTCTGTCAATCAATGAAAAAATAAATAAAGGTAGTATTTGAAATCAATAACCAAAATCCAAATTATAAATTTTATAAATATGTTAATTTTTCCAAACTATATCTGCTTTAATGACTCCAAAATTCTCTTAAGTATTTACATGGATATGAAAACCTGAGAACCAAATGAAGGTTGTCGTCCACATTTTTCTTATTAGTAACTATGTATTATCCTTATATTTAACTTTCAATGTTTGGCAATATTCTAAGATTATGAGTTTCACTTCTTTTTTAACTTAGACTCACACAGGTGACCTAAACCTTGTAATCATGTACACTCACTTGAAACTCCAATTGAGAAGTGAGGCATTTAAAGAAGCTGTCATATTGCTTTCCCAGAGAGTGGCAGAGACAACTTGCTTTTAGAGTAAGTTGAAATTAAATTGAAAAATTTAATCCTTAAATAATAGTATCCAAAATTATAGCAGAAGAGCCATTGTAGTCAAATCTAGTTGTTGGGTTTTATTGTTTGGGACTATGATCATGGTGGAAACAACATGGTTTTCAATTTAATCTTGGAAAAAGTCATTGTTCCTTGAAACTTAGTCTTTGTTTTTCCAGGGCTCTGTTTACCACCTTTTTTTTTTAAGATATTATTTATTTATTTGACAGACAGAAACCACAAGTAGGCAGAGAGAGAGGGGGAAGCAGGCTCCCTGCTGAGCAGAGAGTCCTATGTGGGAATGGATCCCAGGACCCTGGGATCATGACCGGAGCCGAAGGCAGAGGTTTAACCCACTGAGCCATCCAGGTATGCCCACTTATTATTTCTTAATGTAAGAGTTTGTTTTCTACTTAAACTAGCAAAATCAGGTTCTGTTATCTGTAACTAAACAAAATTCCAAACAGGCTGCAGATTTTTAGTCCTCATCCAGGCATCTATGTATCGCTCTTGGCATCTCCTAGATTTTCATGTTTGCCCATCCAATGGTGTGGGTGGAATCTCTTGACACTAAACATGGGGCATTTTCTTCCTTTGACATATTTTTGTGGATGGATATCCAGTTTCACCATTTAATGAGTGCACTTGACCAAAGTCTTTAATTTTTCTGTACTTGCTTTTTACCATGTGACCTTAAAGAAAGGCCAAAATATATACTTGTAGCATAAAGTGGGGCAGGGGCTCTGAAATTAGCAACTTCCTAAAATAAAAAATAAGTTAAAAATTTGGTGAATTAAAAAAAATGGTGAATTTCTCTTCAGAGAAAGCAGTCTGGTGATTGTTGGGGAAGATAATTGCACTGACAAAACAGCATTCAAGGCAGTTTACAAATATAAAAATAGTTGGTTAGAAAAGTATTTTATGAAAATATAAAAAACATTTATAGGCAAAAATCAAATGATCTACAAATATGTGAAGCTCAGTGTTTTTGCTGAGAACTTAAAATAAATACAAAACCATTTTAGACCCACCTATTTGGCAAAAATGTGAAAGTCAAGTGCGAGCGAATGATAGTGAGTATGTGGGGAGACAATCTTCCTAATACACAAGTAGTAAGTTAATGAAACTATGCATAGTCATACATGATGATCCAGCACTCCATACCTGGGTATTTATTCTAGAAAAACTTGGAGTTAGGTCCCTAAAGGGACATAGTACAAGGTTTTTACAATAGCATTTTTTGAGTACTAGAGAATGAACCCAATATAAAATCTATTAGATAATCTATCAGCAAGATAGTAAATAATATCATGGATGCTACTAAGGGATATAACCCAAGAGTAGACAAAAGAGAAACTTCAAAGTACGTGCAGTAACATGATAAAACTTAAAAAAAAAAATAGTACTGAGTAAAACTGAAGAGAATAATGTCTAGAACAATATATTTTTTAAGATTTTATTTATTTATTTGACAGAGTCACAGCAAGAGAGGGAACACAAGCAGGAGGAGTAGGAGAGGGAGAAGTGGGCTTCCCACTGAGCAGGGAGCGCAATGCTCCATCCCAGGACCCTAGGATGACCTGAGCCAAAGGCAGAGGCTTAAAGACTGAGCCACCCAGACTCCTCAGAATATTATTATTTACTTAATATAATATGTATACTTTATATATTTTTCAAATACGCCTAAACATTCAAGGACATTTATTGGTACATGAGAGAGTCTATGAGGAAGAGAGGAAAAGTAGAACTGGTGATTATAAAAGAAGAGAAAACAAAATTAGAATAAGAAAAAAGGAAGGAGAAGATAAGAAGAAAGGAAAGGAAATGGAAAGAGAAAGAAAAAAGCCCTTACATGTACTTCAAAAATACCTCATTCTGCAGCTGAGGGTTAAACGAATAAGTTAGTTGCTATATCTAATCACTCTTGATACCCTAGGAGTCTAGTATTTAAGTCAGATACTACTTACTGTTTTTTTTTTTTTTTTCTTGAAGCTGTTATGTTTTTCTTAGAGTGGAATAGGCTATCTAGATCTATATATATTTATGGAAGAATAATTTCCAATAATATTTTCACAAAACTTCTCAGTGCTTTTTAACAAGATTAGTGCATGTAATTATCAGGCTCACTGTCACTAAGAAGACTAATATAATCAATTTTAAAACATACTTATCAGACTTGCTTCTGGAAGTCGTTGATTTCCAGTAATAACTAGACACACCCTACTGTTTTTCAGCAATATTCAATTTCAGTAATTTTTCTCAAATTTGGTTCTCTTCTAATTGGCCAGATTTTCTCACTTTAATGACATTACATTTAAAACAAAGAGAAGTATTAGAATTTTAAAGTATTATATTTCTAAACTTACATAGGTGAGCATACACTCAATTAGATTCAGGATACACTGCTGATTTTCTGGAGGGAAAATGCCACTTGCCAATAGTTGTCAAATCATTATTCATGTGTTATTATCAATCTCAGTCTGCAATAAATATGTAAATATTGATAACTATAGCTTAAGTCAGTTTCTTCTTATACATGACCTCTGTGTTAATCTCTTAATTAAAAGCACTAGTAAAACTAACTAGTTTCAGTAATTCTTGTGATGTTGATAATAAAAGAAAAACTGGAAGACTACCAGTTTCCTGGCTTTTACTTTTATCTGGTTATAGGTCCTCTTCCCTGGTCACTGGTATCCACCTGCTAATATTGCTGCCAGAGCTAACTACATTTCATGATCCTCAGGAGTGTGCTTTATTTTTGATTATTCTTTACCCTGAAACACTGACTTTAAAGAATTTGAATGACAATGTGACCTCTCCAGCCCATGGATATATCCTATGGTGATAACAAGGAGAAAATTGTTTTACTTACAACAGTCTCTTTTTCAAAGGAAAACTTGAGCTTTGATCTTTTTAGGCCCTATTGCTGTTCATATTCAGGGACATAATGCCATAGATCTGCAATCTTATAACTCAGACATTTCTCTGTGACAGGACTAAAAATCCATAGCTAGCCAATTACATTGTACTTTTTTTATTAGATATGGAAGACATAAAACCTTCATTTTTGGGGTATCCTCAATTTATATCATATACAATGTACTCTTGCATTATGGAACATGGACAGCCTATATTTCATTTGACTTAAGAGAATTGCATTGCATACTCATTAAGTCATCCCACAGGTCTTTGAAGAAGTACTAAATTTTGAGTGCCATAACTAGTGAGCCAATTTTCATTTTAACCAAGCATGACATGAAATAAACATGCAAATGGCAAACAGAGAGCTGTTAATTTGTGTGAGAAGTTAAAATTAAGAAAACAAGAGGATAAAAGCAGTTAGTTTACTCTACTACAGTGTAGAATCCACAATTCACATCCTGGGGGAGTGACAAACCAGTCATTTAATGTTATGTCAACACATGTATCTTGTCTTTCATTAGTAAACTCTCCTGCTGGTTCCTACTCTGTCAGAAGTAGACCTCCTACTGACATTCATAGAGGTGTGGAAACTAGGATGGTTTAATAATTCTGTTTTGTTTAACTTTCTTCTTGATCTTATTTGAAGCCAATTTTTACCTTTTACTTTTAGAACAAGTACATTTTAGCTTCATTTATGAAGTAAATGCTCAAAATGTTTATGATTCAAATGACCTACTTTCTTCTCAATTCCTTAGAGCACTTTGAATATCCTAGCCAACTGAGGGTTACATTTGCCTGTAAATTACCCATGCTTTCTCTCTGCACACAGTCTGCCCACTTCATCTGCAAATAAATAACCATAAAAAATAAATGGAGAGGAAAGACGACAGCATTCATCTCCCTTTTCCACTGAAAAGTGTTCTATTGAGATGTTGGTTAATGACCTAAGCAGTATTATAGATCCAAAGTATTTTTCACCCCTCCATCCCACTCCTGCCCTACAAACCTGTTTAGCTTTTATCTGTTTTTAGATAATGTTGCTCCTAGGCAGTGATCAAGCAAATAAATATTTAAATAACTACATGTGAAATTCATGCAAAAAACCATATAAGAGTATAGAAAATGCATGGATCACTCAATATAGAATTTTTATATACAATTTCTGCAAACATAGTCCTAAGTTCAGTCAAGAGTCAGAGAAAGCTGTCCCAGTTTCACTTTTTAACTAGCCAAGTCCTATTTATTTTAGGAAATGTTATTTGTAAAATTAATTCCTGGGATTATTTTGCAATGGTATATAAATCATCTTGACTTTATTTTACATTAACCTGCAGAATACTTAAAACATGAAAGTTATTGTAGGGCTGTTTCAATTATAAATAATAGTGCACATGAATTAAACATTTAAATGACTCTTCAATCAAATATTATTCTCATTTAATTTGATAACCATCTTTTTCATTTTGATAATCCTTCTTCAATGAAACTATATTTAAATTACTTTGTTGTCTTCTTGGAACTACCTTAAAAGTCTAATTCTTTTTAAAAAAAGACAGATTTTTCAGTTGTTTTTAAAATCAATCAAGTAAAAGTGGCATAGCTCACAAAAAAGATTTTGGGTGAAATCAAGGACTGCCATAGTAATTGTAAATGTTTAATTATGTGCTTTACAGTCATAATATAAGTAAATTCTCAAAGTAATATCAAAATTTTGGGAGAATTGACTGCACTGTTGAAATATGTAGGTAACCATCTGCAGTAACTGGTTTGAAGTACAATACATACTTAAGAACATCAACTTTTATATATTTGTTTAAAAATAAGCTTAAATGTGTGTGGTATATTTCATATCACAGTTTTAATAAAGGAATTTTAGAATATTTCATATTCTGGAGCCCCTGGCTGGCTGAGTAGGTTAAGCATTGAACTCTTGATTTTTGCTCAGATTATGATCTCAGGTCCTGGGATGGAGCCCCACATCAGGCTCCAGTTTCAGTGGGGAGTCAGCTTCTCTCCCTCTCACCCTGCCCCTCCTTCACTTTCCACTCATTGTCTCTCTTTCCCTCCCTCTCTCTCTCTCACAAATAAATAAATCTTTCAAAAGAAAATAAAATATTTTATGTCTTACAAAAAGTGAATTTTGTACTTTTGAGGAGTTACAAGCAAAAACCCAACTCCAAATTAAAAAAAAAAGCACAAATAGCTTTTAATTGAGTATCGAATCACTAGAAGTAAAATGTTAATTAATGCTTGGTCTTAAACTATTGAAAAAAATGTTGTAATAACTATGATTTTAAAAGACAACTGGGACTGGCTTAGTTCCATGGAGCATGTGACTCTTGATCTCGGAGTTGTAAATTCCAGGGCCCAACCTGGGCATAGAGATTACTTAAAAATAAAATTCTTCAAAAATAAAACTATGACTTTAAAATAGTAAATATTATATAAAATTATTTTATTCTAAGACTTTATTTATTTATTTATTTTTGAGAAAGAGAGAGAGCATGCTTGAGCATGAACAGGGTGTAGGGGCAGAGGGAGAGAGAATCTTAGGCAGGCAGAGCCTGACTCAGGACTCAGTCTTATAACCCTGAAACCATGATCTGAGCTGAAATCAAGAGTTGGACACTTAACCCATTTTAAATTTTAAATTAAGACCAATTTTAAATTTTTTACTTTGAGTAAAATATTCATCATAGGAAACTAATTTTTAATGAAAATGCCTTACTTGATAAAAATGTATAAAGTTATTAAAAGAGAAATCAAAATTATTTAAAATATTACAACTTAAAAGAGGCTAAAAGGAAGTTAAGCAGGGGAAGACACTTTTTGATACTCACTGAATTACAGACCTTTAAATGGAGAAACACTTTACTTTAAATAATTAAACATTTGCTTCATAATATTTGCACCATTGGCTTGTTCAAAAAAGGCTTGTGTTTAGTTCAAAACTATTACTAAATATGACTTATTGGAATTTCTTCATAATATTTGCATGATAAAAAATAATCCAGATCTCAGAACAGATTTTTTTAAAAATATTGAGAAACAGGAGAAAATACTTTCCATAGTTCAGGAAAACTCACAATTCAGCTGAGAAACAATAATTTCAAAAGAAGTTTCCAAAGCTTTAAGATTTTGTCCAGTTTTTCATTATGTTGGAAATCTGTCATGGCGCTATGTTTATAAATAATTGCCTTAAGCTTTAAAGAAATTATGACTATCTAAAGCCATGATTTTGGAAATGTATTTCATATACAATTTTATCCCTAATATTTAATATACATGAAAACAATCACTTACAAAGTGTCATTGAATTTGTCAATAGTTCTTTAATACTGCATCTATAAAAGTATTTTAATAATTTTAAAGTCAAGTCTTTCTTTACATTCTTATTTTACAGAGTTTAAATATTCACTACGTGGGTTATTATTTGTTTTAGTTTAGTTTTCTGCCTGTTTTACATTGGGAAGTTTGTGGTTTTACCTTTTCCTTCTATGATTATTTAAATTATTTTTAGACCTCCCATGGGAAACATATTGCATAAGATTATGATGATAAAGTTTTAAAGTAATGATGTTTCTCCAGCAAGAAGTAAAATGTGCCCACATGTGTGCTTATTATTTCAACCCCTATAAAATTAGGAAGTATCAGATGCCTTAAAAAAAAAAAAAATTGTCACCAGAAGATCTGTCAAAATACAGCCAGAAGCATTTCTTAGAGAACCACAACTCGATTTTTTCACTTAATATATCTGGTTTTGGTTGACTAGAAGATGTCTATAACAGAGCATTAACAAACACTGTAATTTGCTGGGGTCAGCCAGGTCTGCAGCTTTGAGATTGAAAGTCATCTTAAATTATGCTATCAGCTTTCCAAACCTCATTAGACTTAACCCATTTAGGCGCCACTGACTTCTCGGAATCACCAATAGAACCCTAATCAGAAAACCACAGAGCAGCCAGTCTACAGCTATCAGAAACCTCAGTACACTTTTGTATATTAATATTTCAGATAGTTTGTAGGAACACATACTCCCTGCTGAGCACTACAACCATCTCAGACACAGTTACAGTCAGTGAACCCACCCGAGCCGCTGGCTGCACCCTGTCTGTCTCTGCACCTGGCAACCGGGTAAAGAAAAAGAAGAAAATGAAATGAATGCCTTGACTTGATTTATGATTAATAAATTCCCATAATTGGAGAGTCAGGTAACCAGTAAATAGAAAAACATAGTATTACAGGAAAATACCAATTTTATCCTGTAATGTAGCCATAAAAGTTAGAATACAATATTACTTCATTTTTCTAGGAGAAGCAATTTTTGAGGCTTTTTTGAGACCATTCATTTTCTCTGATGTTCTTAAAAATGTTTGATTACATTTTCACCATGTATTGGTTAAAATAAATCCTAAGAGATACCCAACAAAGCAATGCAATTAAAAATGTTTTATAACAAACATATCAGGTTAGTAATAAAAATCAACATGTATTTTTAGCAACTTTAAAAATGTTTGTGTTGCAGAGAAATATAGTTTCTATAGTGATAAATAGTGACCAAGTTCAATGAAACACAGTAAAGCTAAATTTTAAAAATGGAAATAAAACAGTAAGTGCAACCTAAAGTATGCTTGAATAATTTATTGTAAATAATATGAATTATGCACAAAATTGATCTGTTTGTTTATAATAGGGAAGATCTCATAATATTTATATTTACTATTCAATGACATATTTATAGATGCTCCAGAGGAAAAATATTCACAGAAACTTCTAAGAAGTGAGTTTCCTACATTTAAATTAAGTTTAAAATGAAATTATACCAGAACAAGTAAGATGTATTTTTTGATTAAAATGCTAATACTTAACATATTATCTAGGGTAAATGACTGGGGCCTGAAATGGCAGCCAGGATTCTTTCTCATTTTCATTTTTCTTTAAACAAACAGTTATGACAGGCATACTTTCTGTCATATACAAACTTGAATATGACATTTTCCTTGATTTATGTAATTAAAAATGGAAAGCATTAAAAACAACCGTAGCCATAGTCCACATTGAAGGTGCTTGAAAAATATGTTTTTCGATTGTTAACTGCACAGCACTACATGGACCCTATCAGAAGTGAAGTTCTACTCTAGTGCCAGCCAGCTCTGCCATGGGGTATATGGGCAGTACTGACAAGTTAATAAGCTTCTCACCTAAATATAGAGTCAACTTACATCTGAGATTCTTCACAATCCCACTGTTGTATGACTACATCAAAATCTTACATGGGCACACACACATTAATATAAATGTTTTCTACTATCATCCAAATCTGAGTATGATTCATATAAAACCTCATAAATATTTTATTTAAAACTATATAGGAGGGGTGGCTCAGTCATAAGCACCTGCCCTTGGCTCAGGTCATGATTCCAGGGTCCTGGAATCAAGTCCCATATTGGGCTCCTTTCCTGTTTTCTTCCTCTGCCACTTCCTCTGCTTATACTCTCTCTCTCTCTGTCAAAGATAAAGTCTTAAAAAATATATAAATAAAATAGTATCTGATTTTATTTATTTTATTGTGATAAGAATGCTTAAGGAGGTCTGGCCTCTTTACATATTTTAAATACCCTCTACATTACTTTGACTATAGGTATAATGTGTATGGTGTATCTCTAGAACTCATTCATCTTTCTTTTTTTTTGTTTTTTTTTTTATTTTTTTTTAAATATTTTATTTATTTATTTATTTTTTTTTAGAGAGAGAGAAAGCGCAAGCTCAGGCAGACAGAGTGGTAGACAGAGGCAGAGGGAGAAGCAGGCTCCCCGCCAAGCAAGGAGCCCGATGTGGGACTCGATCCCTGGACGCTGGGATCATGACCCGAGCCGAAGGCAGCTGCTTAACCAACTGAGCCACCCAGGTGTCCCTCATTCATCTTTCTTAACTGAAACTTTATGCTTGCTGATTAATGACTCTTCATTTTCTCCCACCTCCAACTCCCTGGTAACCACTATTCTGGACTTTGATGTTATGAATTTGACTACAGAAGATACCTCATATAAGTGGGGTCATGTAGTACTTTCTGTGTCTGGTTTACCTCACTTAATATAATGTCTTCTAAGTCTGTGAATGTTGTGACATATCTCAGAATGTCTTTTTTATTTAATGCTGAATAGCATTCCATTGTATGTGTATACCACATTTTCTTTTCCCATTCATGTGTTGTTTTGGTTGTTTCCAATCCAAACATTGCTGTTATTTATAGTGTTGCAATGAACATGAAAGTGCTAATATCTCTTTGAGATCCTGATTTTAAATCTTTTGGATATATACTCAGAAGTGGGATTTCTAGATCAAATGGTAGATATTTTTATTTTTTGACAAATCTCCAAACTGTTTTCCATAGTGGTTGCATAGTAAGACCATCCTGACAGGTGGGAAATAATATCTCACTGTGGTTTTGATTTGCATCACTTTGATGATTAATGATAAGCATTTTTTCATATACTTGTTGACAATGTCTTCTTTGGAAAATGTATGTCTTCTTTGGAAAAATGTCTTATTCAAATTCTTTGCCCATTTTTTTTAAATTGACATATAATTGACATACAATGTTATATTAGTTCCAGGTATGCAATATAATGATCTGGCATTTGTGTACAAAATGAAACGCTCATCACAATAAATCCAGTTAATATCTGTCACATACATAGCCACAGAACTTTATCTTGTGCTGAGAACCTTTAATATTGACTCTTCTGGCAATTTTCAAATATGCAATATAGAATTAATTATGTTCGCTATAGTATACATTAATCTCCATGACTTATTTATTTTACAAATGGAAGTTAGGGTATTTTGACTCCCTTCAGGCATTTTGCCCATTCCTTACCCTCCACTTCTGGCAAACCCCAATCTATTCCCTGTTTCTATAAATTTGTCAGTGTGTATGTATGTGTATGAGTTTGTTTTTTAGATTTCATATATAAGTGGTATCATATAGCATTTGTCTCTCTATCTGACTTATTTTGCTTAACAAAAAGCCTTCACGGTCCTTCCCTGTTGTCACAATGCAATATTTCTTTTTCAAGGTCCTTCCATGTTGTCACAATGCAAGATTTCTTTCTTCCTTTCTTTCTTTTTTATGGCTGAAAATTCCATTGTGTATAAGTATCAAGCTTTTTTTTTTTCTTTTAAAGGTTTTATTTATTTGACAGACAAAGCTCATAAGTAGGCAGAGAGAGAGAAGGGGAAGCAGGCTCCCTACTGAGCAAAGAGCCCTATGTGGGGCTACATCCCAGGACCCTGAGGTCATAACCTGACCTAAAGGCAGCCACTTAACTGACAGAGCCACCCAGGCATCCCTGTATCATACTTTCTTTATCCATTTATTTGTTGATGGACATGCAAACTGGTTCAATATCTTGGCTATTGTAAATAACACAATGAACATGCGCAGAATGCTTAGATTCTTTTCTCATTATCTTTTGTGAATCTACTATATGTTTTTGTTTTGTGGTTACCATTAAGCCTACATATAATATGTTATTTTTATAACAGTGTATTTTAAGTTGATAACAACTTAAGATTGAATGCATTCTAAAGCTCCGCATTTTTTTAAGATTTTTTTTTTTTTAATTTATTTGACAGGCAGAGATCACAAGTAGGCAGAGAAGCAGGCAGAGAGAGAGGAGGAAGCAGGCTCCCCGCTGAGCAGAAAGCCCAATGTGGGGCTCCATCCCAGGACTCTGGGATCATGACCTGAGTTGAAGGCAGAGGCTTTAACCCACTAAGCCACTCAGGAGCCCCTAGAGCTCCACATTTTTATTCTCCCCCTCCATGTTTATGTTTTACATTGTATATCAGTTAACTAATTATTGTAGTTACAGTATTTTCACTAATTTTATGTTTTAATTTTCATGCTAGCTTTATAAGTGATCAGTCTGCTGCTTTTACTATATGTTTACCTTTATCAGTGAGATTTATGCTTTCACATTTTCTTGATACTAATTAATTAATGCCCTTTCTTTTTAGCTTAAAGAAGCCCCTTTTATATATTTTGTAAGGCCAGTTTGGTGGTGATAAATTTCTTTCTCCTTTACTTTTCTGCAAACTCTTAATCTCCACTTCAATTCTGAACTGATACCTGCCAGGTAGAGAAATCTTGGTTAGAATTTTTTTTTTTTTTTCTTGAAGCATTTTCTGTATAATGTACTTTTCCATTTTGGCCTGCAAAGTTTCTGCTGAAAAATCTGTTGATAATCTTATGGGGGTTCTCTTGAATGTAACAAGGTGGGTTTTTTTGTTTTTGTTTTGTTCTTGTTTTTGTCTTTTCCTTTCTACTCTTGAAATTCTCTCCTTGTCTATAACTTCTGACATTTTAATTATAACATCTCTTGGTATGAGTCACCTTGGGTTTATCTTTTTTGGAGCTTTCTAGGCTTCCTGAATCAGGATGTCTAGTTATTATCCCAGGTTTGGGGAAGTTTCCAGCCATTATTTCTTCAAATAAGTTTTCTTTTCTCCTTACCCTCTACCACTGCTCTCTTTTCCTTCAGGGACAACTATAATGCAAATGGTTGTCCACTTGATGTTGTCCTGTAAGTCCCTTAAGATATATTCACTTTTTTTCATCTAGCTCCCACTTGTAATAATGAATGCTTCAACGACCATTCTTCATGTTCCCTTAGGGACTTGCATGGTATTTTCTCTGGTATATGTATCTAGAAGAGCAATTGCTGAGTTACAAGAGTCAATAATTGATTTGTGTCTCTGGCACCTGATTGGTGTCTAGGATAGCTGTGTCAATGGACAGTCCCACCTGCAATAGAGAAATAAAATAGCCCAACATTACAATAATCCTTGGTATTTTACTGTTCTCTATTTTCAGTGTGACTAGCGCAAAGTGATAGCTTATTTTTCCAGTTTTGAACTACTCTTATTGCCAGTGTATCTGAGGATACTTCATGGGTTTGTTTAATCTTTTGGTTATCTTCTTCTATAAATTGTTGTCCATCTATTTTTTTACCTGTTTTTTTCTCTCTTTACTGCTCTCTTTCAAGAGTACTTTGTCTCTTTGAGAAAAGATATGTTAAAACATATTTCTCACCACCTTTACTGCTTGCTACTCTCTTGTTAAACCAATACAGTATTATCTCTGGTCTCCCTTTTCCACACATGCTCCTAACTCCTATAGTCTATTCCCAACAAAGTTACTAAAATGATCCTATTATATTGTGAATCAAGTTATGACATTTCTGCTCAGAATTTTCCATGTTTTTCCAAATTACTTCAGGATAAGAAACAACAGCCTATCAGATCCTGTATCCTCTTTTGTTCATCTTCTCTTCAATCTCATTCTCCCCAGTTTTTCCTCAGTTTTGCCATATTTATCTCTTTAGTATTCCTTGAATAGGCCAGGCACACTTCCTCCCTGGAACTTTGCAATCTTCATGTCCTTTGCCAGAAATACTAACAGATTACTCTCGCGTACTTCAGTCTTTCCTCCTGCAACCCTCTCTGTGGGCCCTTTTCTGAGCAACCATTTAAAAACTCAATTTTTATCCATGGCATTTAACATTTCTCTTTAACAAATATACTTTGCAACATTTATTCTTTTTTAAAATATAATACAATTAAATTCTTCTTCATTTTTTTATTGTTTTAGTCCTTGTACTTGAATATACATTCCATGAAAGGACCTTCCTTTTTTATTTTTTTATTTGTTCGTTCATTCACTTTGTCTAGTGCTTAGCACATTATCTAAAATGTAATATAAAATCAAAAGTTATTTGTCAAATTAAAATTACAATTATTTGTTCTTTGCCTAAACTTAAAATCTGGATAAGCCTAAATATATTCACATCCTGTCAATTTCATATTCCTGCCAATAGTAACCTAAAGGAAAAGCAGCATGGAATTTATAAAATGTTAAGATATTTTATTAAATCTCATGATGTATCTCGACATTGTTGTATAAACCAGCTTGTAAACAATTATAATGGAATATCACTTGTTATGGAGATATACCTGAGCATTAGTTTAGCAAATTTAGTGAGCCATGTTTAGCCAAATAAAAGTTCAATAATATTGAAAAACCAAAAATAATTGGGCAATGAAGATCATGTAAGTTCAAGATAGTGAGTAATTAAAAAAAAAACCAAACATCCATTTTATCATTTTCCTTCAAAATTCATCTATCTTTAGTCAGAAAAAAAGTTGTGAAGGCTAGCTGTACATACATTTCATTCAAGAATATTATGCTTCTTACCACTTAGTGACTTGTTTAATTGGAAATAATTCAACTCTACCATAGAAAAGTATTTTTTCAGACATTTACTGCTACAAAATATATGCCCTTTATGCTTACTAGTCCTTCAAGTCACTGAGCTTTCATTAAAGTGTGTTTATGTGACACCCAAACCTGTGAGTTCTGGACATGATCTTTTTACTGAGCCTTTCACAACATTCTTTTAGCTATGCCAGTTCATTGTCATAAAGAGTTTGGCCTCTAAATTCATACATGTGCTCATGGATATGCCCTCTCCATCTCACTATGAAGTCAAAAAAATTCCAATATCTGTTAAATAGAATTGTCCTGATTATTAGATAAGAAATCATACATAACTTACCTAACACAGTTTATGTTTAAACTCTCATTCTTTATGAGAATAAATTCTCACTTGAGTAAATTAACTTTTTTCTCTTGACTCCTGATTGCTGGGAAGATTTGAATAGCATTCCAAATCTTCCATACTTTTATTTGCCTCCCTATTATGGAACTCATTGTTAGTTTTGTCAGTATCAAACAAGGATTGGGAGAAAAAAAACAATCTGTGTTTAATTATTGCAGTGTCAGATCTAAATGTTTTCTTAGTCACAGAAGTTGAAAAACAAGTTATATGAGTTACTAGACATATTCAGTCATTTTATGAGCACAATCACTTATTTTGTCATGTCTCCTCAGGGCATCTAACATTTGAAATATAGCGTGGAGTTGCATACAAACAGCTTCTAGGGTCATCACATTCATCTTCTGATGGGTACAAAGTACTTAGCACCCTGTAGATAGATCATAAAAGCCAAAATGGAACCTGGGCTCTTCAAGAAGAGTGTGGTTATAATTACCGACATTCTGGATAGTACTTGTCATTTGTCTTCATCTTAAGCAAGTGGAGGAGAATTCTGACAGCATCTACTTGGTCAACTAGTGAGATACCAACAGAACCCTCAAGAAGCCCTTTGAAGATGTAAAGATTTTTGCTTACCCCATTAATAAGATTGTTCTATTTTATTCAGCATAGGTATTTTTAACTTCCTCTGCTTATAAACATTAGAACATTTTGAATACAATTTCTAGCAAATCCCTGTCTAAAGGACTTTTTAAAGATCATCCATTGTTTCCTGAGATGATTACAGATATGCTTGCAAATGTATGTGCCAGAGAATACACCTGAAAACTGGTTGGAATTTTGTTCTTTGAGCCAAGGGCATTAAATGCCCTTGGTTATAAATTATTTTGGAGATGTGAGTGTTGTGATTAGGTATTCTAACAAATGTACATATTCACTTATCCCTTCTGTTTAAATCCCTTTGACTAAGATGTTATCAATTACTTTGAGAGATACTTAATGGTCTCTCATCAGTAAAGTTCCATACATTTCCCCTTTCAAAATGTTGTTTTGTAATGCTTTTATAAATTTGCTTTAAAAAGAATGACTTCTTTGCATTTAAGTTAGAATACTCATTTATTTTTTAAAAGACAATATTGTCATAATGTATAACTTGTATAACATGTAAATTTATAATCAACTCAATTAACCAGATAGTCCTACAAGAAGTAGGATTAAACAAGTTATTTCTAATGCTTACTGAATGACCTCCATCATTTCTTCATAAGTGTGTATATTGAATATGCTCTTAAACCTTAATAGACTTTCTATACAACCTTGTAAAAATATAATTATAGATATAAATGTAGTTGAATCAAGGCATATCTATTATTTTTAGCTTTGATACATAAAATGATAGAAAACAATGTAGAATCTGCCTCATGTATAAGTGCATGGGTAGAAGAACTGAGCATGTGGGACTAACTTCGAATACACTGGGACCACTTCGCTGATTGAATGAGAATGATGTGAAATAAATACTAAGGGAAAAAGATGTTTTCAAAAAGATGTACATGAAACTTCATGTTATAGCTTCTGGGTGCTAGATTTTAAGTGAGAAAAGACTGAAGTTTCTCAGAAACAAATGTATGAACTTAGCCTATAAATAATTTGCAATTTCATGCACCATGTATAGAAATTTTTACTTGCCAGAAATGTTTTAAACATGTTGATTCAGTTTTAGAAATAACACTTAAGTCGTTTAATCACCAAAATTAAATTACCACAGTTTTGCCAAGTAACGTACAGTGTTTAGATGGAGATCTAATAGGGATCCAGGCTATGATTTGTTTTTTTCCAGCTGTTTTACTCAACAATGATCACGCTTCTCTATTTAGGTCTACAATTATGCCACATAATTGGACACTTGGAAGAAGGGTTTATAGTAAATAATGATAGCAATGATGAAGCAAAGGTAACTGTAATATGTAGGGATGGTTATCCGGCTTCAGCATGTAAAATGCTTTCAACCAGCTGATTCATTAGGTAGGGCCATCTATTCATTATGAATCATTGCAGTATGATTGTGTGGAACCAACTCTGTTAATGACTGACTTTTGATGCTACTTGGACATAGCTTTTTTCATCTGTAAAATGAGACATCTGACTTATGTAATAACAAAATTGTTTCTAGTTGTTGATTCATAATCTAACCTCTTGATTTTAATTTTTTGAAAAGAGTAGAAAAGATAAGTAAAACCTAAGCTTCTTTTGTGGGTTTTTAGAAAATATAATGCCATACTATAGTCCCTCCTTAACAGTGGTGGATATGTTCCAGGACCCCCCAGTTCCAGGATCCAGAAACTGCAGATAATAATTAACCTTATTTTTTTTCTATACATACATACCTGTGATAAAGTTTAATTTAAAAATTGGGAAAGGTAAAAAAAAATAATAAAAATAAATTAGGCAAGGTAAGAGATTAATAATAATGAAAAAGTAGAAAATTATAACAAAATATTATAATAAAAGTTGTGTGAATATGATATCTCTCTCAAAATATCTTATTATATTGTAGTTGCCCTTATTCTTGTAATGATGTGAAATGATCAAAGGCCTACATGATGAGATGAAGTGAGGTGAAAGGTATAGGCATTGTACCATAGTGTTAGGCTACTCTAGATCTTCTAACCATATGTCAGAAGGAGGACAATCTGCTCATCAACCAATATATATTTTATTATTTATTGATTTATTTGATTTTTTATCACCTAATAAATTTTAAAAGTTCTCATGGCATGCACATGTGAACACACAGACACACATACAAATTATAACTATGTGAGGTGATGGATATGTTAACTAACACTGTTGCGGTAACCATCTTGGAATATATGCATTACATGTATCAAATCAGTGTGCTGTATACCTTAAATTTGAACAATGTTACATGTCAATTATATTTTAATAGAGTTGAAAAAAGAGAGCCCATGAGGCATCAACAAGAACTGACCACTAGAGAAATCCTCAATACATCTCCAAAAGAAAGCAATACAGATGAAATTTCTTTTAATACAATGAAAGTAGAAATCAAAGACAAAATGAGAAAGGAAAGAAAAGAGGTAAGAGAAAGAAAGAAAGGAAGAAAGAGAAAAAGGGAAAAAAAAAGAAAAGAAAAAAAAGGAAGGAAGGAGGGAAAGAAAGAAGGAGTATACAGTGTAATTTAGGGCATAAGGGAGAGAAGAGAAAGGCATCTATTGAAATGAGATGTGTTTTCACTACTGGAATCACAGATCATAAAAAATATTTTAAGTCATGGCTCTTGCCTGGTATTTGTAGGAAAGACAGGGAAAAAGTAATTCTGTTAATCTACATTATTAGGTTGTATCATTATATTTCAAAAATATGCTTGATTTGCTATAGTTCCATCATATATGTTCATTATTCAAAAATACAATTTCAGATTATATTGTATAAAATGGCTAGGACTGTAGGATTGTACATGTTGTACAATCCTATTCTACAAATATTGTAGGATTGTAGGATTCTACAAATATTGAAATATATTTCTTTGTATAATAGTTAATATTAAGAGATCATGTAAATGTGAAGATTAAATTGAAGATCAATAGTAGATGTTATGAATTACTGCAGAAAATTAAAATAAACTCATAGAAATGAGTTTGCATTTATTATTTATATGCACCAATGTGTTATCCATTTATATTATGGCTGATAATTTAAATGCAGGTTTCTGGCCTGATCTGAAAGAATGAGAATTTTCCTAATCAATTCATTAGTTTATAAAAATCGCATTCCTTATCTGAACTAATATTCTTTATTATAGACAGAGAGTATAATAATATGCAATGAATAGCATTTATAAGTTAGTCATTACTGAATGTGGCCATCTTTGTTTTTTTTTTTTCCAGCTCTCCCTGGTTAATTTATTTCAAGTTATGGAAACTAACTTAGAATCCTAGAAAATAATAGGTGTGGGTATAAGATTAGTGAGTGTGTTTGTTTGTTTAGATTTTATTAGTTTATTTGAGAGATGGAGGGAACATGAGTAGGGAGAGGAACAGAGGAAGAGAGAGAAGTGGATTCCCCACTCTGAGCAGAGTGCTACTGTGGCGTTCTATCCCTGGGACTCCTCCCCATCATGACCTGAGCCAAAGACTGATGTTTAACTGACTGAGCCCCAGGCACCCCTGGAGAGTAAGATTTTATTAAATAGTTTCTCATCTTACATGATGAGACTTTGACTTCAGCTCGAATTACAGCACAAAGAGAATTTCAAGATCCATACTTCATATTTTTAAAATATTTTATTTATTTTTTTAGAGAGAACATGAGAGGGGTGGTGGGGGAGGGGATATGGAGAAGCAGACGCCCCGCTAAAGAGGGAGCCCAATGCAGGACTCCATACCAACTCTGGATCATGACTTGAGCTGAAGGCAGATGTTTAACTGACTGAGCCACAGACTCTCTGTCAAGATCTGTCCTTTAAGAGAGAAATAACCAGGGTTGCTTGTATTTTTCCCATTCAACAAATAAATTTAAATGTTGAGGGAGAGGAGTTAAGATGGAGGAGAAGTAGCAGGCTGAGATGACATCAGACAGCAGGAGATCAGCTAGCTAGCCTATCAAACCATTCCAAACACCTATGAATCCAATAGGAGATCAAAGAGAAGAAAAACAACAATTCTAGAAACAGAAAATCAACCACTTTCTAAAAGGTAGGACCAGCGGAGAAGTGAATCCAACGCGACAGGAAGATAGACCCCAGGGGGAGGGGCCGGCTCCCGGCAAGCGGCGGAGCACAAAATCAGAACTTTTAAAAGTAGGCTCCACGGAGGGACATCACTCCAGAGACTAAACTGGGGTGAAGACCTCAGGGGACAACGTGGACTCAGGTTCCGCGGGGTCACAGAAGGATTGGGGAAGTCTGAGTGTCACAGAGCTCACAGGTATTAGAGCGGGGAAGCCGGCTGCGGAGGCAGAGCCGAGGTTTCCTAGTGGTCTGTGACACGGACCGGTGCTCTGTGGCACGGGCCGGTGCTCTGTGCATGGGGTCCCCACAAGATCCAGGGAGACTCCGACCCGGGAGAGCTCAGGGATCTACGGGGTTCGGAGACTCCAGGTGGTACTCTGCCAGAGACAGAGACATTTGGTCACAGGCTGGGTGAGCTTGGAGCGCTCCCAGAAGCCAGTGAGACGGGACTGCTTACGCACGATTTTCTCTGAGCGCAGTCTCCGGTAGCGCGCGGTCTCGGTCTCCGGGTGCAAACGGGGGCTGGGGAGACCGGAGGGATTAAATGCTTTTCTATGAAGGCACACTGAAGACTGGGGCCCCTAGCTCTCGGCTCCTCTGAACCGGAGATTGGGAGGCCGCCATTGTCATTCCCGTCCTCCAGAACTCTACAGAAAGCGCGTTCAGGGAACAAAAGCTCCCGAAAGCGAACCTGAGAGGATTACTTAGCCCGGCCCCTGGTAAGGGCAGTGCAATTCCTCCTGGGGCAAAGACACTTGAGAATCACTACCACAGGCCCCTCCCCCAGAAGATCAAAGAAATCCAGCCAAGACCAAGTTCACTTAACAAGGAGAACAGCGGATTCTTATCTGACAAAATGACAAGGCGGAAAAACTCACCACAAAAAAAAAGAGCAGGAGACAGGACCGAAGGCTAGGGACCTAATCAATACAGACATTGGTAATATGTCAGATCTATAATTCAGGATGACGATTCTCAAGGTTCTAGCCTGGCTTGAAAATGGCATGGAAGATATTAGAGAAACCCTGTCAGGAGAAATAAAAGCCCTTTCTGGAGAAATAAAAGAACTAAAGTCTAATCAAGTTGAAATAAAAAAAGCTATTAATGAGCTGCAATCAAAAATGGAGGCTCTTACTGCTAGGATAAATGAGGCAGAAGAAAGAATTAGTGATATAGAAGACCAAATGACAGAGAATAAAGAAGCTGAGCAAAAGAGAGACAAACAACTACTGGATCACGAGGGGAGAATTCGAGAGATAAGTGATGCCATAAGACGAAACAACATTAGAATAATTGGGATTCCAGAAGGAGAAGAAAGAGAAATAGGAGCAGAAGGTATACTGGAGAGGATTATTGTACAGAATTTCCCTAATATAGCAAGGGGAACAAGCATCAAAATCCAGGAGGTGCAGAGAACACCCCTCAAAATCAATAGGAATAGACCCACACCCTGCCATCTAATAGTAAAATTTACAAGTTTTAGCGACAAAGAGAAAATCCTGAAAGCAGCACGGGACAAGAAGTCTGTAATATACAATGGTAAAAATATTAGATTGGCGGCAGACTTATCCACAGAGACCTGGCAGGCCAGAAAGAATTGGCATGATATATTCAGAGCACTAAGTGAGAAAAACATGCAGCCAAGAATACTTTATCCAGCTAGGTTATCATTGAAAATAGAAGGAGAGATAAAAAGCTTCCAGGACAAACAAAAACTGAAAGAGTTTGTAAACACCAAACCAGCTCTACAGGAAATATTGAAAGGGGTCCTCTAAGCAAAGAGAGACCCTAAAAGTATTACCAGAAAGGAACAGAGACATTATACAGTAACAATTACCATACAGGCAATACAATGGCACTAAATTCATATCTCTCAATAGTTACCCTGAATGTAAATGGGCTAAATGCCCCAATCAAAAGACACAGGGTTTCAGAATGGATAAAAAAACAAAACCCATCAATATGCTGCCTACAAGAAACTCATTTTAGACCTGAAGACACCTCCAGATTGAAAGTGAGGGGGTGGAAAACAATTTACCATGCTAATGGACATCAGAAGAAAGCTGGGGTGGCAATCCTTATAACAGATAAATTAGATTTTAAGCCAAAGACTATAATAAGAGATGAGGAAGGACACTACATCATACTCAAAGGGTCTGTCCAACAAGAAGATCTAACAATTTTAAATATCTATGCCCCTAACATGGGAGCAGCCAACTATATAAACCAATTAATAACAAAATCAAAGAAACACA
>RCUC01131275.1:0-21985 GCA_003697995.1 Taxidea taxus jeffersonii
GCATTGCTAACCACATACCATCCAAGAGGTATGTGTGCATGTGCTGAGGTGCAAGGTGTGGAGGGGCACAAAGGTGATGCCATTTCACCCCTGACAGCTCAGCCCTTCACCCGAGGCACACACACTTGAGGCCACACCACCAGACCCCATCTGCTTTGGGATGCAATGCCATGGGCTGAGGTGAGGGACAGAATCCCTCTAGTGCTCAAAGGGGAAACAGACTTACCAAGTGCGCTGGGGATGGTGACCTGGTGTCCTTGACTGTGGCGCTGGAGGGGACATCGAGGAGGGGCCATTTCATCTGCAGGTACTGCACAGGGCACAGAAAACACAAGGTAGCCGGTGAGATGGGGTCTCATGAGCACCCCAAAATGAGCAGAGGAGCTCTGCAGGGAGGCTCCGGTTGGTTCACGGCACTGGATGAGCTCCTGGCTGGTCCGCGTCCAAACGATCATCTCCAGGGAAGCACGCGCTTAGTCACCACCAACCAAAGTATCCAAAGAACCGATGGCTGAGGGTCAAGTTCTGCCTGCTCTAGTCATGGGACAAGCAGGGCTCATCAAGGGACCAAGGGCTCCCAGATGGTGATCTTGCCCCCTACATCCCAGTGGCTTATAGCATCACACACAAAACTCCTTAAGACACGGCCTCCAGGAGATTCTGGGAGTGAAGGAATAAAAACCATCTGCTGGACACTGGAAGGGTCATGGGTAATAACCGTCCGTACTCAACGATGCTGATTTAATATCTAGGTCTAGCGTTTCCTAACCCCGAAAAGATTATCCAGTACCTTACCCTGTACTAACCCAAACCCAACAGTAAACCCTCTAAACACACACACACACTTTCTTTAAACAAAAAGGCTCTCTTCAACCCTGGCCTGGCAGTCTTTGGTGAGGGCCTGGAAAAGGATGAGTGGGGAGGAGGGGAGGGGCCCTGGGGTCCGGTGTCAAATGCCCACGGGTTCAGGGTCTCACTCTGCTAGCGTAGGTTGTGCAACCCTGGATAAGTATCTTGACAACTCGGAGTCGCAATTTCTTCATCTGTAAGGCAAGGCTAGGTCCAGAATTTTACTGGTTGTTAGAAGGCTTAGGGACAACGTCAAGTACTGAACACAATGCTTCCCATGTGGGAGTCGTTTGATGAACAGCAGCTATCGTTTCCATAACCACACCATTAGTCTTCGCCAGGGGCAAAAGTACACACGTTGTCTTAGTGTCAACACTGATATGGTGCTTTTGGGCAGTGGACCAGCTGCACAGCCTCTTCACAGAATTCTTGAGGTTACTTTGAAAGCTACACCTCCAGTAAGAAATACTGGCCCCAGGAAGAGTGTCACAGAGAGACAGAAATAAGTCTCTGAGTTTTAATTTCTTGCTCTGGTCATTCAATTCCAGGGAAAAAGAAATCGTGATGTGGCCTTGAGCTATGTGTCCAGGACTGGGAAAGTAGGATGGGTGTGGCCCTCTGCTCTTCATCACCCACAAACAGGGACTGAGAGGGCAGGGTCTGGGCTTTCAAAACAATGTCCATGGGTAAGGAGAATAACCCTAGGACACACCCACAGAGGGCCAGTGTGCAGCAGACACAGCAGGTGGATGGGCCAAGCAGGCCTGGCTGTGGGAGGCTTGGGAAGTGGGAACAAAAGAGGGGAGTTTAGGGGCCCTCTCTTATAAGTCTTATAAGACTCTTATAAGGCCAGTCTCCACTCCGGGCCCTCTGGTACCTGCCCCTTCCTCCTTTCCCACCGACATATTGAATATCATTCTGTCCCTGTGTTCTGCTGACCCTTCCCACCTGCACCCATCTCTTTCCCTACCCAGAACCTCCACTTTCTAGATGAGCTAGCTGGGATTTCAATGCCTCTGGCAAATTAAAAGGACTGGACAGATACTGGAATCATTAGTTAAAACTCATTTCCTCAGTGAATAACATTTGTGCCATGTGGGCAGTTTCCAAAGCATTTTTTCTTTTTCTTTTTCTTTCCTTTCCTTTTCTTTTCTTTTTTCTTTTCCTTCCTCCCTCCCTCCCTCCGACTCTCTCCCTTTCTTTCTTAGATTTTATTTGAGAGCGAGAGCACTCGTGCACCCGTGTAGGGGAGGGGGTAGGGGCGTGTTGAGGAGCTCAGGGAGAGGGAGAAGCAGGATCCCTGCTGAGCGAAAGGCCCAACACAGGGCTCGATCCCAAGACCCTGAGATCATGACCTGAGCCGAAGGCAGATGCTTGACCGACTGAGCCACCCAGGTGCCCCCCAAAGCATTCTCACACACGTAAACCGGTTTCATCTTCACAACAATCCTGCTGTCATAAGTAGAGATGACTGCCCCAAATTTTCAGAGGCACCAACGGAAGTAAACACACGGTGAGTGACTAGCCCAGCTTTATGAGGGGAGTGGCCGCTGAGCTCCCCGACTTCAAACCCCACACTGTTTGCTGCAACACAAGTCCTAACACTTTCCATAACATCACCTTCTTGAAAACCCACCCCTACCCCAGGCTGGATTTTTCTCTGTCCCTTTCTGTCTCGCACAAGGCTGGCCACCTCAAAGCTGAATGAATGTTTACACATCGGTGTTCTCCTGTGGGGATGTTTCTGTAGCAGTCACACCCTGAGCATTTCTGTTTATTTTCTGAAGGTGAACTGCAATCACAAGTGTCACATGCTAAAGAGAAGTGTCCCAAATCCACCGCAACAGGGAACGTAGTAGGAGGCTTCCGGAAACCCACCAGCTCTACCGGCACCTGGCTTCCTAGCTGGAGTCCTAAAGACACGGGCTGCATGCTCTTCCTTCTCGTTGGCTTAGATCAAACAGGAATCTGCCTGAATCCTCGTTTGGGAGAGAACACGATCAGCTGACATTTTGGGCTGGGAGGCAGAGCAGGCTGTGGGATTGAGTGCAGGGTTTCTCAACCACGATGCTACTGGCATGGGAGCCGGATCAGTGGGAGCGGTCCTGTGCGTAGCAGGATGTGCGGCAGCTTCTCTGGCCTCTAGGGTGGCAGAACTGTCCCTCAGGGGGAGTCCCTGCTCGAGTGGCTGAAGAGCTGGGACCTAATACATTATGAGCTGCATAAGGGTCTGCTTCGAACCAGGGCTCTTGAGGTACAAGCGTACACAGAGACACACGCTCAGAGCAAGGGCTTTTAGTAAGAGCTCCTGGTTTTGGCCATCCCTCACAGGCTTGGTGTCTTACCTACCCACTGCCTGGAATGCTGGTGGGTGGAAGAGACCATACAGTCCTCTTGGCTCTGCAAGTTTCCCTCTCACTCACTGGCTTTAACTGAGACCTGGAAGCTTCAAAGTGGGGGAAGATCTTTGGCCTTATCCACCACCGGAGCCTGGCCCCACAGAGAAGGGGCAGACAGGTGGGGAGAGAGGTTCTGGGAAAAGTGGACATCTGGCCCAGGACCCTTCCTGCTCTAGCCAGTTGGGGCGGGAGCGGGGGGGTATAGGTCTACAGGTACCCAAGAATTCAGTCTGGGGATAGGGAAATGGAGGAGTATCCCTTTTCCTATTCTAACATTTTCTGCCTTTTTAATATATATTTTTTAAAGACCCGGTTAGGTTTATTTATTAAGAGGTATTTTTTATTTATTTACTTGACAGAGAGAGAGAGAGATCACAAGTAGGCAGAGAGGCAGGCAGAGACAAAGGGGGAAGCAGGCTCCCCACTGAGCCAAGAGCCTGGTGTGGGGTTCGATCCCAGGACCCCGAGATCATGACCTGAGCCAAAGGCAGAGGCTTAACCCACTGAGCCACCCAGGCGCCCCCTTTTTAAGATTTTGAAACAAGAGACAGAGGGCAGTGGGGGTGGGGGGAGACCTATAAAAAGACATCAGAGCCCCCCTAAGAAGTTGCTTCGCTATCAAACACATCTAGACTACAATTCTGAAGAAAGGAGCACTCCGAAGGGACAGCTGAGCTTCCCAGAACCATGGCTCAGGGCAGAAGGGGCCAGCAGCCCCCCTGTGATGTGGAGTTGAGGCTGGTCAGGCCTCACCCGGTGTTTTGTGGCAATAAAACTCTCCCTGGCTGGCACTTCTCACCGGAAGCCAGCCCTCCCATCACCCTGGGGCCAGCTATTGGTGGGAGCATGTCCTCAGGGCCCGAGATGGGTGTGACCGAGCTTAGATTCTCTGCATGGTCAGGGCATGTGGGCAAATCCAAGATGCTGGTTTCTCCAAGCCCAGTCTCGTGTCCATCTGCTCAACCCAACTGGCTCCCGACCAGGGTATCCTGCTCAGACCACAGTATGATCGATGAAGCTGGTCTAGCCCCTTCCCTGCGGTAGATGCTCTCTGGGGTTCAAAACACGGAACCTGGGTGTCATTGAGGCAAGCCATGGCCAAGCAACAGCAATGCTTGTCACCCATGGGGTGTTGTCTGTGGGATAACTACTCTCTTGGGATCTTCAGAAACAGAAAGAAAAAACCAGACCCAAATGGTGAGTAGTACCACCTTCGAGTTACACATGCTGCTTGATACACTACCATATGTCGGGACTGAGATAAGACAGAGGCGGCTGCCCGCTCTTACTGAATCTGGGAAATTCTTTCTGGGGACTGGGGTTCCACGGAACACATTGGGGGAAACGGTGCTGTTGCGGTTCACAGTTAAGCAGATTGAGGCTGTGGCTTCGAACTTGTCTTTACCTTATGAAGGAAGGACGGTTCTATTCCTGGTTTTATTTTGTTTTCACTCCAACAGTTGTTAAATTGTCTCCGATCTACCAAAAACGGTTGTGTGGTTTCTCTTATTTGCCTCAGTTGTGGTAGGGATACATGGGGACAGATTCTTCTTACACGAAAGCACCCTTGCATTCCCCAGGTAAACCCTATTCGGTCACAGTGGCTTGTTCATTCTTGCACTGCACTGTGGAATGCTAACCACGGGTGTCTTGAGATTTTTACTTCTGCATGCCTAGGTTAAGAGTGAGCAGAAGTTTTCTTTTTTGTGCTGTCTTCATCAAGCGTTGCTATCCGTGTTATTTTGGCTTTATGATTTGTAAAGGGGGCTGCACCTCTTTATCTTTATGCTCTGCGTCCCTTTCTGCTTCTTGGCCCCTCCTCAGTGATGCTTCTTGGCCGGGCGGGCTATTTCCATTCCACTTGGACCCAGGGAAGGATCCCTCTGGAGGGCGCTCTCCCTGGACAGCCAGAACCCCCATTCTTGCAGGGAGGCAGAGATCGGTCCTACAGGATCCCTGCTTAACTTGAAGACTGTGCAGCAGATTAATTGCAGCTGTGCCCTGGAATTTCCCCCACATACAAATCTTCATGATGTAAAACAGCTGGGAGGAAATCCCAGCATGCCCTGGACAGAGGCAGAACTGCCAATGAGCTACGGAGATTAACCCTCCACCTCCCAGGAGGCAGCCATCCCCCTCCTCCCCCCCGCCCCCCGCCCCATTTTCTGCCCCGTCCCAAGCTTGCTGTGGTGCACACAGGACTCTACAGGGCTCTGGGTAACGCCCACATTCTCCCCATTCACACGTTCTCACAGAAAACCCTTTAGGCAGCACCGGGGCAAGAAAGGAAACAAAGCTTCATGTTACAGAATCAACAGTAGGGCTCCCAGAAGGCATGCGCTACAGTTGGAAGCAAGGACACTGGTCATCTCCAAAGGCTTCCCAGGTGAGAACACCCCACCCCACAGAATTCCGTCCACTTCCTGGTGATCCCGACAGGCCTGCAGCAGAAAGAAGGGTCTCCTCTCTAGCTACCCCGTCTCATGGTTTCTGTGCTCCCACAGCAGCTGCCTCCCAGTTTAGATGACCAGTCTTTCCTGCCTCTCCAGCCCCCAGTGATAAACAGACCTGCTGGGACCCCAAAGCCAGGCCCCCCTGAATAGAGAAGAGGACTTTTGCAGACCTCCCTCTTAGGAAATTGTACAGTGTGTGTGGCCACCTAGGAAAACAGGCTAGAAAGCCAAGCCCACAGGCAGACACACAGCTGTCCACCACACAGTGACAAGGACATTGTGCAAAGTGCATTAATTTAACATGAAGAATCGTACTACAAATAAAAAAATGCAAACCAACAATCAGTTTCTCTTTACTCTCCATTCTGCCACAGTTGGGGATGTAATCACTCCTCACCGGGACTACTGTAATGACTCCCCAAATTCTGCAAGAGTTTAGCTTCTAAAAACTAACTCATCAGGAGGCACCTGGCTGGCTCAGTCAGTGGAGCCCGTGATCCTTCATCTCAGGGTTGTGAGCCTGTGTCCCACTTTGGGCATGGAACAAAACACCAAAACAAAACCCAACTAACTCATCAGATCTCTTCTTTGCTTAAAATCCTTTCCTGGTTGGCTGGTGGGGTCAAGGGATAGAGCCCCCAAATTCCCCAGCAATCCAGGGCCAATCTATCCTCTTCCAGCTTCAATCCTCATGGCTCCCCTACCCCCCAACACTAACTGCATCGGGTTCCTATGAAACTCTCTGCCATTTGCTCGGCTGCTCCCCAGCATATCCTTTACTCGAAGGGAACGCTAAACCCTTCTTCAAAACCCTGTCCCAAGGTCACCTTCCCAGCTCCCCACATAGAGCACTGGTAAAGCACTCTCACCTCTGTGCCTTAGCTGTGCTTGGTGTTCCCATGGCATTCTTCATGCTGTGTTGTTGTTATCCATTTGCAAATTCTGTCTATCCTTTGGACCATAAGCTCCTCAAGGGTCACGTCCACATCCCCAGTTTCTTGCCCAGAAGCCAGCATTCATGATGCATGCAGACCTTGTCCCATCTTCAGCTTAAGCCCTTATCGACTTCCTAAGCCCAGGTTCCATGTCTGTAGCACTCGGTTGCCCAGTCTCCTTCTGAATCCTTTAGAGACGTGGAACGCACATAACGGAGCTCCCATGTTAATTAGCCTACTATTGCCAAGAATTTGGAAATGCAGCTTGGAGGCTGTGACACCCAACCCTGCCAGCGCCTGGAGGCCTGTTTAAGATCCTCTATCTTCTGTCAAAATGGACATAAGTTGATCTAAATTTGAAAGTCTACCAACATTGAGCAATGGGCTCATTAGTGTGGAGACAGAAACGCTCTCCAAGCTAAGAACAAATGTTTCGTTTCAGGAAATCACTGAAGATAAAGTGAAAGCATTTAGAACCAGTTTCCAAACATGATGGATTAAACAAAGTTCCAAGAGCAGAAGGATAAAAAGCAAAGTGTACACTCTCATCCCTTATTTTTTTTTCCTTCTAAAGAGGAGCAGCTTCTCCATTTGCTTCCTTTTCTGGCTGACACGATATCCCCAACACAGTCGCCCTCTCTGTTTCGCTCATGTGTAGTAGGCGGGGTTCCTTCTTAAGGTTTTGCTAATAGGTTGTTAGAAATAAATCCAAAATGTCTTCAAACAAGCTACTTTTTCATTTAGTAAGACATACATAATTTCCTTTGAAAATTATTATTTAGAACCTCATTTCTGCAGTGTTTTAAACCAACAAAACAACTTTTTTCTCTGAAGCACCTGTCACAGCATTTGGGTCAGCAAATATTTCTGAAGCCCCCCTCCTGTGCACTGGCAGCGAAGGGGCTCTAAAAATATTTCATGACTGAAGAATAAACTAAAAAATAAGAGTGGGTTGGTTATGGGTTCCCATAAACACCTATTCCCTGCCCATTCCCTCAAATAACTACCTTATTTCCTGGATGGCCTTAAACTATTCTCTTCCTCTTCCAACTCGGAGAATCTGGCAATTCCATGTACCAGACTTGACCAAAGGTTGTTTTTTTTTTTTTTCAAATTGGCTCCCCTCAGAGGCCAGTTTCCAGTGGTAGAAGGATACAGCGTGAGAAGCGGGAGACCAGGATTCCAGGCTTGTTCTAATGTCTCTGGACTTGATAATTTCGTCTTTATTTAAGATTTATTTATTTTTTTTGAGAGAGGAAGAAAGAGACAGCACAGGGGGCAGAGGGCAGAGGGAGAGAATCCTCCAGTCGACTCCCTGGAACTCAACAAAAGGCTCGATCCCATGACCTGAGCCAAAATCAAGAGTTGGATGCCCCCACAGACTGAGCCACCCAGGTGCCCCTCAACCATTTCACCTTTTTTTTTTTTTTTAAATATTTTATTTATTTGACAGACAAAGATCACAAGCAGGCAGAGGCAGGCAGAGAGAGAGAGGAGGAAGCAGGTTCCCCGTGGAGCAGAGAGCCTGATGTGGGGCTTGATCCCAGCACCCTGGGATCATGACCTGAGCCGAAGGCAGAGGCTTTAACCCACTGAGCCACCCAGGCACCCGACCATTTCACCTTTAAAATGGGGGTATTTTAGGTCAATCAGAGAAAGACAAATCTCTCTGATATGAGGAATTTGAGAGGTAGGGTGGGAGGTTGTCGGGGGCAGGGAGGGAAAAAAATGAAACAAGATGGGACGGGGGAGGGAGACAAACCATAAGAGACTCTAGATTTCAGGAAACAAACTGAGGGTTGCTGGGGAGTGGGGGGAGGGATAAGGTTGCTGGGTGATGGACACTGGGGAGGTTATGTGCTATGATGAGTGCTGTGAATTGTGTAAGACTGATGATTCACAGACCTGTACCCCTGCAGCAAATCATACATTATGTGTTAATAAAATTTTTTTAAAATATGGCAGTATTTTGCTTCAGTGGCTGAAGGCAAGGACCTGGACCAGCTGGCCTCCCATGGAAGAAAAAAGTGAAATGTCTGTCTAAACCACCATGGATGGGTTCCTGGGAGAGGAGACGCATGGAGTTAACTCAATAAACAGACTCAGGAGGCCTTGCTGGTCCCTGTTCACAAGCGGTGGACACTGGGAGGCTACCTCCCCTTTCAGAACCTCTGGTTTCCCACCCGTGACGTGGGGATCATAGCACCTACCACCGGGCAGAATTCTGTTACTGCATGCAGCAGCCACGTGGGAAAGGACCAAGCAAAGGACTGAGCACATGGAGAGCTCTTAGGAAATACATGTGTGGTCATTAAGATTGAAAGTCACTGTTGCTCAACGAGCCTCTCACCAGAACTTCACCCAGGGCCAGAGGACAGCCAATTCACAGAGAGTCTGACCACTCGCTGGTCTCCGGGTGCTCGTGCAGAGAGGCCTGCTCAGGGGTGAGCTAGTCAATGTGTGACGAGCAGCTCTCTAAGCAAACGCCAGACCCCGCTTTGTAGCCTTTGCTGGTGTGCTTTGTAGCCTTTGCTGGTGTCCGCAGTGCAAACATTCCCCCCAGGGCTAATTTCAGGCCAGGGGAGTCCCCGCCGGCAGGGTTGGGAAGAGAGGCTAAGGACAGGCTGGTGGCAGCTGGCTCTGGCCTCGGATGCCTGGAAGGCTGATACATGGGGTCCTGGGCTGAAGCAGACCCAAGGTCTTGACGCAACATCGGATGCTCTGGCTGGGCAGATCCCTCTAGCAGCTGCCTGCTCCTTTTATTTATTTAATTTAATTTAATTTAATTTAATTGACACAGAGAGAGAGAGAGACAGAGATCACAAGTAGGCAGAGAGGCAGGCAGAGGCAAAGGGAGAAGCAGGCTCCCCACTGAGCAGAGAGCCGGATGAGGGGCCTGATCCCGGGACCCTGAGATCATGACCTGAGCCGAAGGCAGATGCTTAACTGACTGAGCCACCCAGGAGCCCCTGCCTGCTCCTTTTATTTATTTATTTATTTTTATTTATTATTTTTTTAAGACTTTATTTATTTGACAGACAGACAGATCACAAGTAGGCAGAGAGGCAGGCGGGGGTGGGGGAGCAGGCTCCCCACTGAGCAGAGAATCGGATGCGGGGCTCCATCCCAGGACCCTGAGATCATGACTTGAGCCGAAGGCAGAGGCTTAACCTCCTGAGCCACCCAGGAGCCCCTGCCTGCTCCTTTTAGAAGGAACAGGGAAACTCTGCCCCCAGAGCACTGGGTATTCAAAAGAAGTCAAAGTGCATTTGGGTCCTAATTTTTGAAACCTAGAACCACAAGCCTCGTCCATCTAGGCAGCCTCTCACATTGTCCGTGATCTTGGGGTCTGCCGGGCCCAGGCGGTTTCTGTGCTCCCTGTCTGGCATATACAATGATATACACACCATACAGAGCAGAGCAGCTTCTTGGTAGGAAGTGGCCTTAGATGCCTGGCCCTCCTTCCCCGCAGCTGAACTCTGCTGGCTCCCTCCTCCTCTCCTTTCTGCCTTGGGCCTCATCATGGCCATGTCTGCCTATACTTGCCTATATAGGCAGCACCACCCTCCCTTCGGGTAAGATCATCTGTCCCAAACCCCACTGTGGGCTCAGACTTGGCCAGAGGAGCCTCTGCCCTGGGCAGCTTTGTGCCCTGTTTTCCAGCCTGCACGTCTGTGCCCCCATCTCGATCACCCAGCAACACAGCAGAGCTGAGTCATTCTGGGGAACGGCTCCATGGTGTGCACCACGCAGAAATGCCATATTGTACAAACAGTCCCTACACACAGATGTGTAAGTGCTTCCCAATCTTCGCTGCAGTGAATGCCCCCTAACGCTCATTATGCTCAGGCAGGAACATAGCTGTAGGATACTTTCCCAGCTGGGAGCGGGACTGCTAGGTCAAAAGTACATCCATTTAGGTTTTGAGAAGTATTATCAAATTTCTCAGTCTATGCTGCTACCAGGAACATATGAGAGAGCTTCCAGCCTTGCCCACAATGTTATCAAACATACGGATCTTCGCTAAACGGACAGGTGAAAAGCGGCAGCTCCTTCTACTTCCAAAGTGCATTTCTCTTACTAAGTGAGGCTGGAAATCATCACTCATACAGGTAATGATCTGAAGGATAGACAAAAAATGTGTGTGGCCAGGAGAAAGTGGGCTTACCACCTCTGGGGGGTGGGGTGAGGGAGCCGTAGGGAAAGGCCGGGAATGGGTATGGCATCTGTAGGCGCCATGGCAGCCTTGGTGAGCTGTGTGGTAGAGGGCTCTCTGTGGCTCCGCATGAGTTACAAAGCACTGTGTGACCTCTACTGCACCTGACCTTCACTCGGAGGGAAGAAGGGCAGATCTGACAGGAGCCAAAGGCACAGCCTGTGGGGTGGATGCATATGGAAGGGGAGGGGGAAGAGAAGGAGGAGGAAGAGGAGAAACAGGAGAAGCAGGAGGAGAAGTAGAGGGAGGAGGAGAGGGAGAAGAAGCAGGAGAAGGAGGAGAAGGAGGAGAGGGAGGAGAAGGAGGAGAAGGAGCAGAGCCGGGGAAGCCACTGCTGCTGGGGCTGGGTGGGCAGAGAGCTGGTGCAGGGCCCCACTCCCTCATCTCCCTCCTTCCCTTCCAGTCCTTCTGATGCTCCCCTTCCTCACCCCCTTCCCATCCACGCCTCAGCACTCAGTGGTCTGGCTTCTGTTCCAGTCTCTTGACTGTCTCTGTCACAGCAAGGACACTGAGGACGCGAGAAAGGGAAGCGGCTCTCTAGGTACGGAACCCGGCTCATCTCCTTTGGGTCCCAGCTTATTTGGCAGCTCTGGGGAAACACACTTCCCACATGGAAGCCCTCCCCTCCCTTGTCTCCTGTGGTTTCTGGCTCCATGTACCCTCTGGCTGATTTACCTGTATTGACCTGAGTAAATGTCTGAAACTGTTTAGGGAGAAGAGCCCACAACAGAACCTGGGAGGACAGTCACCAAAATGTCATCACTGGATTTGAGCAGTTCAGGCAATGTCCTTACTTTCTTCTTTGTGTTTTTCTTCTTCCTTTGAAATTTCGATGATGACCGCGAACTGAATCATAGCAAGAGTAGTAAGCAAAGCTATTAAAATTAATCCTCACTTAATTTCCTTTCCCTAACTCTGGCCTTCAGTTTTCCCAACTGGAAACCTCAAAATTTGCCTTCATATCTTGGCTTCCTCCACCTCCTGTTGGCCAACAAGGTCCAAGGATCCTAGGCCTCTTTCTAGATTTTAGGGATTCAGGCTCTCCTTATTTCCTGGCTGGGCTATGGCAGTAGACTTGGGTCTGCTTCTGGTTTCCCCGCTCTGGTTCAGTTCTGTTCTAGACTGTATCTCGGAAGCAGTAGGGGGTAGCAAGCCAGGCTGAAGGGGAGGGTGGCGCGCATTCCTTTGCCTCCGACTAACAGAACGTTAGGCGCCCATATCAAAGAACAGGGTGCTAGACAGAGATTAAGGCGTCCCAGATCCTTCTCCCTGGTGTCACAGCTGCTTCTGTCTCCCTCCCCAGCTCCCCTAGTCCATCCGTCACTTGCCCCTAGAAATATCATTCTCAACTATAAAACTAAGCTATTTAAAGGTAGCAGGTGGCTTCCCAATCTTCCAGAACTGCCTGGTGACAAAGGGGATTGAGAAGCCGCCGAGGTTCTGCACAGAGCACTCCATGAATGTGACCCGGGCTCCTTCTACACGAGGTAATGGTTTCTGTGTGTGACAAGCCCCCGGGAAGATTCTTCTAAGCCCTTAAATGACGAGAATGTAAGTCAGTCAGCAAATGACAGGCTCCCAGAAGACAGAGGTTATGGTGGGCAGGATTCTCACGGAAAAATTGGGAAACTTCTTGCAGGAGGTGGTGGTAGAGCTGGGTCAAACAGGCAAGATACTTCTGTAGTCATTTTACTTCTTAAAGCATTTTATATTAATTAGCTCATTTAATCTTAATGACCCCTGAATAAAGATAAAGCAGGTATTATCAACCTCATTTTAAAAATGGGGAAAACAAGGGGCACCTGGCCGGCTCAGTTGGTTGAGCATCTGCCTTCCACTCTCAGGTCATGATCTCAGGGTTCCTGGTTTGAGCCCCGCGTCGGGCTCCCTGCTCAGAGGGGAGCCTGCTTCTTCTTCGGCCTCTCCCCCTGTCTCATGTTCTCTCCCTCTCTCAATCTCTCTCTGTCAAATAAATAAATAAAAATAAAACATAGATAAAAATGGGGGAAACAAGCCTGCTGGAAGCTTCTGGATTTAGAGTTTCCCATGGCCACGAACTAGCTGATGTCCAGCTGGCAACAGGATGCAGAGCTCTGGACTGTTATGGTAGGACTCAAAGGGTACAGGAGCATGCTTTCGGTCTTCAAGAAGCTTCAGTCTTACCTTGGAATCTTGGGGTAGCAGATACAGAGCGTGAAGGCTGCCATACCCCTCTTGTGCCCATGGTGGACACTGCTAGCAGATCATGGAGTTCTTCCCTATTTAGGTTGAAGAGCTCAGAATCCTCACCGCCACACATCAGGCGGCCACTAACAGTTGATCAAAACTGATCTGGGAGGTGCAGTCTATTTATTCTGTCTGATTTACGCCTGAAGGCAGATAGAGATATTCTGGCTAGTAAGAAGGGAGGGTAGGACCAGGCCTCGGGAATATTTGTCTCTAGGCTGGCACAGTAAGGAACTAAGTCTCCCGACAGAGGTGAAGGAGCCACAAAGAATGTGACTGGACAGCAAAAAGAATAATGACTTGCATGAAGCCCATTGACCAAAAAGCAGGCCTGGGAATTCTGAAGTTCATGGATTTTCCCCTGTGGGAGGAGAAGCTGGAAAGCATCCCAGGTATTGAGGAGAAAGGAAGCAGGATCTGTGTATAATCAATGGGGAACAGGAAGTGCTTATCATGGGCCAGTAAAACACACAACACAAAAGAACAGCCAGGCGGCCTGGAACGGCCTCCCAGCGCCCAGAGCGACAAGGGCTTCCCTCCAGAACCCTTCTCTAGCAGTCCCACAGCCAGTGCTGGCCAAAGTCAACAACTCCTGGGCACCGGGAAGTGGGAAATGTCTGAGGAGGTCTCTCCATCGGTGGGCAGTTCTGGGGGAACTCTCTGACCCCCACAGGGCAGGGAGGATGCTAAGAATAAGGCCCTGGACACAGGATGGTCACTCCTGATTAGGGAGCCAAAAGGATAGGTTCCTGCGTCCCATCCAGGTGGGCATGCTGTGTGTGGGCAGAGGTGGGTCAGTCACCCACAGGTCACCACCAAATGATTCTGCACTGGTACTAAAGTGAAGATGCCAAAATGAGGATATGATAGTGGAAGGGCTATGGGAAGTGAACACTTACTGCAGATGCACCATGAACCCAAATAGTGACTTTATACACCTCGTCCCAACACCAAACTCGCACGCCTCCTCCTTCTCCCTTCCTGAGAGGGCGCTGGCCCCTCATTCCCAGTTCCCATTTCAAGTCTGTTGAACAACATCCATTTCTTAATATTTAAACTCTTCATTTTAACAGGCATCAAAATAGATACGCATTATGAATGTAAAAAAAGGAAAACCGATTTCTTGGATACTGTTGTTTTTAGTGAAGCTCCATTTTTTTAAAAGTGGGGGGAAAGGTGAATCAAGTCAAATTAGGTAAATAACATAGGTGCTATGGGGCCAAGATGATGGGGATAGAGGGCCCGGTAGGGAAACACTCTAGAATACACGTGTTTATGGCCATCCATAGGCTACCGCAAACCATGGGTAGAGATATCCCCAGGAACCAGAAGAGGTTGTGCACCCAAACCCAGAAGTCAACATGTCCCAAGACACACCACTCACCACTGTCTTTCTCCCAAGTGCTTCTCACCCAGACCCACCACCCTCTAGCGCCCTCCCAAGTGAAGACCTAAGAAATCTGTCCCTTCACCTTCTCCGTCACTCTCCGCTGGCTAGGAAGAAGGGGAGTCATTAAGTCCTGTCCACAGTGTATTTTTTCCCATTTCTAACACCCCTGACCTTGGCAGTGGCTTTTTATTCACTCCCTGCCCTGGCTCAGTCCCACCTCCTGGTCACGCACACACCGTGCTGCCCCGCTGACCTCCTGGCTCGTAGCCAGACTCACGGATCCTGCATCACCTCCTCCCATGGGAAACAAAACTTATTTGTGTCTCGGATCCTCAAAGCCCGAGGCACAGCACATCCCTTGTGAGAAGTACTGGGTAACTAGCGCACTGAGTTTTAGACTTAATGAGGGATGCGAGGGCTTCTCTCTCCAAGTGTTGCTTCTCAGCCAGTTCCGGAGGGGGGGATGGATTCAAAAGCCAAAGGCCATCACTGGTCATGCTCCTGGGGTTGTTGCCAGAGTCCCTAATCTTGCTGGCCTTGGGTGAGAGCAATGATAATCACCTTTCAGGAACGCAATGGATAGAGTGAACGGCTCTCCATTCTCGTCTGCTGGCCCATAAAGACTTTGTTTACTTAATACAGTAGGACTGATGAAATCAAACATTCACGGTTATCATATCTGCTTCTAACTGTTTTCATATTTCCCCCTATAGTGTATATGTTGATTATAATACAGAAGCTGGTATTTCTTAGGTCTTCTGTAGCGGGGGACATGACAGTGGGACTGTGTTGCTCAGTGCTGCTATGGGATACGGTATTGCTGAAATCATGTTGTCTGATGCCAGGAACATTTCGGGTAAGCAGATACGGAGGTGCAAGAGCCAAGGAGAGCAAATGGTCTGCATACAAGAGTAAACATATTGCTCTAAAGATAATATTTACCAATGAGTTAGCTTGTGCCAGGCACCGTCCCAAGCTATTACCATGTATTATATCATTTGACCCTCTCAGCCTTCTAAGTTGATGCTATTTTCCCCATTGAACAGATGGAGAGATTGAGATAGCGAGAGTTTAAGTAACCTGCCCAAGTCCTGTCTCATCCCCAAAGCCACGCTCTTAGTAACCCATTCATTTATACTCCTGTTGGAAGAGAGAAAGAGGAAAAAAAAAAACAACTACACCATGCTTCTGGCCCATCGTGACACTTGTCAGACAAGGGCACTTGGGCCACTGGCAGAGTTGAGGTTAGAATAACCCAGGTTTGGGGGCTCGTATTGATCAGGTTATTTTTTTGCAACCAACCTATCAACTACAGGGGAACATATAAAAATAATTGGAAGAGGATAAAATATTACTCTAAGCAAATCAACATTATGAATGCCAACCAGCAGGAGTCATGTTTAACACCCAACAAAGGAACGATTGTATATGTCGAGAGTTCCCTGTGCTGAGGGCGGCTGCAGCTCCACACTGCCCCCTGGTGGTTTGCCCGCACACACCGGAAGCAGGCAAGGCCAATGAGCAGGGGGAACAAAGGCTCTAGATACAGATACCTGGCATCAGGGAAAGGCCTTGGAAAGCCTAGTGGGTCCAACAGAAAAGATCCTCCGGGGCCAGGCACTTACCCAAAAAGTCAAAGAAAATCTCTGGGTTCTACTTCTGGTTGTGTGCAGCATTTGAGATAAAGAAGTGATGAACTAACTCACTAAGGAGTTAAATACTTTTAGTCTGTCAGATTGGCAAAGGCTTTTCTCTTTTTTAATTACCACGGGCACTTTTCAAACCTCGCTGGTGGGAGGGTAAATGAGTAAACCTTTCTTGTGCAATTTGGAGGCATGTACCAAGCCTTCCAAAGGCCTACCACCCGTAGGAATGTATCCTAAGGAAATAATTAAGGATGTGAGCAAAATGTAGCTGTGAGAAAGTTCATCCAAGCCTGTTTATCACAGCCGAAAGATATGAAGTACACTGTGTTGCCATGATGCTATCTGAATTTATGAAGTAGGCCAGTATTGTTTACTGCTAAGTGGAAGAGCAGGATACAAAACATGTTCAATCCCACCTTTTGAAACCATGTATCTTTATGTACCTGTTGAAGAAAGATCTGGAAGGATATACACTAAAAGGTGAACTGATCTCTGGGTGACAAAATTATGGGTTCCTTTTATTTCCCTCTTTTGACGAAACATGCACTGCTCCTCAAATGTAAGAACAAACACATGCAACAAAAATCACTTTTCGCACAGAAATTCTAAAGACAGATAAAACCAGTCAGAAAAAAAAAAACCCAACTGTAGAAGCTATACTCAAATCTCTAGTGTCACATTTCTAAACTTCTAAGTGCTATTTTCCCTTGAATGGTAGCCTGCCCCTGACAATCCTTTCTAGCCATCCCCATTAGGGCCTGAAAAAGGGTGATCTCAGCCACTTAGGAATCTCCGCCAGGCCCTGGGCAAGATGTGCTGGACCGGGGGTGCAGCGACCGCCAGCTGCAGACGCCCTTCGGCGGCTGAGGAAGGGTCCGGTCTGCAGGCCCTGCACTTTGGGGCTCTCCTCTTGCTCTTTCCCTTCCCTGCACACAGAAGGGGGCCCCAAAGAGGGAAGACGTGAGTGCCATTCTGCTCAGAAGGGAAGGGCTTGTAGAGATTGTCCAGAGTGCTGGAGAGCTGCCTGAGGAGCTTTAGAAAACTGATTCCTGCCCCTGGTCCCCATTATGGTCTGACAGCTCTTGGGTAGCCCTGAAGCATCCCACTTTTTTTAAAAAGCTCTCCAGGTGATGCTGCTGTGGGCTTTTCTCCAGATGCTAACAACCCCTCCCCCCCTCTCCATAACTTTCTGCTGTTCTACACGATGTTTGGGCTTCTCTTCCAAAGATGGCCTTCGTGGACTGGTGTCCTGTCCCTTGTACACTCTCCTTAGCCCCCAGAGCAAGCATCTACCTGCCTATACATCTTTGCCTGGAATACTATCTTTATTACAGAGGAACGATTATGTGGGTAAGGCTCAACGTGGAAGTTTCTAGTAAATATGGAGAATCTAAAACCAGAGACTGGCCCTTGCTCAGGGGGTTAGATGGGATGTGCTTACAGCCATGATTCCAGCTGATGTTATTGGGCAATTTGCTGTGTTCCTTCAACATTCTGGAGGGCGACAGCCCATTACATGCCTCATTTCTGGATTGGGAGAGAGGCCGTGTCATATTCCCCAACCTCTCCAACCAAATCGAGGGCTTGGTCTTTATGGAATTTCAAATATCCAAGGCTAGGCTAGTGGGGTTGGGAAGGGGATACATTTTAGCACACAGAAGCCCTCAAAACATTTCTTGAATCTCATGTCATCCCCCAAGTGACCCAGTAGCTCACCAACTCTAGGTACAGCCGGTGTACAAAGCTGCTTACAGAATATGACTTTCTTGCAGCTGTTTGGGGAGCAGGGCTGGGAGCTGGTCAGGCCTCATTCAGGGCCCGTGGCTGAGGGCCCCAAGAGTCCACATCTCTGCCCCTTCCTTCCTGAGGCCCTGGTTCCTACACACTGGCTCTGAAAAGCAAACACTGAACTGGGTGACACTGACCTCTCCCTACCCCAAGATCCATGATGCATACTGAGCCAGACGAGGTAAGTGTGGCTCATCTGAATGCTTTTTTCTAACTGGCCAAATTCTCTATTTGATCCACTTGGATTTTTTTCTGTTGCATTCTTAAATGTCCCCATACTACACAACCATTTCTCAGGGTCAGGCGTACTCAGAGTCACTCAAACACATGCTGAATTAAACTCAGGGTCATGGTTTGAATGGGTCATTAATTTCTTTCTCCTCGATTTCCATTTGTCCTCCCAAAGAAGGAAAGCCAGTACAGGTGGCCAGGGGCCCACAGCTGGGTGGGTCCCTGTGCTGCTGCTGCTTCTCCCTTACAGTCTTTTTATAAAGACCAAAGACATCCACTTTTGCCCCTTCCACTCCTCCTGATGCCTTGGCCCAGGGTAATCCGGCTTCCACAATGCTGACACTGTTCTTGTGAAGGTTGCTGCTGGCCTCTTAACTACCAAACCCAGTGTCATTTCTCAGGTCTCTTCCTTAATAAGCCATGATCTGAGACTACCTCCCCTGCCCCCCACTTTCTGCTAGTTTTTACACTCACCCCCTCCTACCACTTTCTAGGATCTTGGCCTAAACCCTTCAAAGGCTGGTGTTCTCAGTCCTCATTGTGTCTTCTCAGCCCACCCTTGTGGGATGGTCAGCAGCCACATGGTGATCACTTTCAACTCTGTGGTTGCCCCCAACCTTTTTCCTGAGCCCCTCATCCCTCATTTCCAGTTGCCTCCTCTACACCTTGCCACACGCAGCTTAATCCCACACTCATCAAAACCCAGCACTGATCCAGTTTCCTAATATCTTACAAACAAGTCTTCTTTTGAAGTAAAGGGGAACATTTTTAACAATTACGTGGGATGGGAAAGTTAATTTTAAGTGTAAACTTGACTGGGAGATTGGGTTCCCAGATATTTGCTCAACATTATTCTGGGTGTCTTGGGATAAGATTAACATTTGAATTGGTACACTGAGGAGAGCAGATTGCCTTCCCTCAATTAGGTGGGTCCTATCTAATCAGTTGAAGGCCTGAACAGAACAAAAAGCACTGGATCACCTGCTTCCCAGGTCTTGGGCCTCAGACTGGACTTAAACCATTGGCGCTCCTGGGCTTCTCATCTGTCGGCTCACCCTGCCGATCTTGGGACTTACCAGCCTCCGTAACTGCCCATGAACGCATGCGTACATGTACACCCCTCACTGGTTCTGTTTCTCTGGAGAACACTGACTAATACACCAGACAACCAACGTAGGCCACAAATATGGGCACCCTGACTACCGTACAAACCTGGGGATAGTTTTGGGTTCTTCTCTCTTTCCCTCACCCTCACATCCAATGGAGGACCAAGTCCCATCATTCTAACTCTGGCTCATCTCTCAAAACCTTCTCCTCCTCTATGCTCCTCACTGCTGCCCTAGGCCTCTGCAGAGACTCCAATTGACACCCCTGCCTCACCCCTTCCTCAGGCCAGCCTATCGTTCATGCTACGGACTGTGTCACCAAAAGCTCTGGTGGCCCCCAGATGTTGCAGAACAAATGCCCTCTGACCATGATGGCCCCAGCCTACTCTTGGCATCTCCAGCACATGACCCCAGGCTCCAATGACACCCTCCTCCCTCCATGTTCTAGTTGCCCCACATTAGTCAATTCTCTGAGGTTCTCCCTGTTCATGCCCCTGAGCTTTTGGCAAAAAGATGCCATGGTTTTCCAAAGGCTGGTTTATCATCTGGGTACCTTTGGCCAGTGGCCCAAGTGCTGGCAAGGGGGTCCTAAGGGACCTCTGCTCTCTCCAGGTGCATCTGAAGGATGTGAACCATCACAGCATCCATAGAGACACAGACAGACAGATGCTGAGACCCTTCCAGTGGCCTGTTATTTCTGATCCAGAGTGAGGACAGGGCACAGCACTATCCAACAACTAGGTCCCTCCCCAGCCCCCACCTCAGGAGTAAGGCTCCCTCAGTCCTCGCGTGGTACCCACAGGGGCCGTGCCACAGGCTTGCTGAGGGGTAGCCTCAGCACCATCTCCCCACTCCTGCTCTCTGCTTTCAAGGGTCCCAGGAAACCCTACGGTGGCCACACATCTCCCATATATATTCACAGCTCACCCTTTTGCACTTTGCTCTCTTTCCCTTTTGGCAACATCTCGGGGGAAAAGTCTTTCTGGGACACATCAAACCCAAACCTTTAACAAGTCCTTGAGGGAAACGCTTACTTCCTTACTGGATACCTGAGGCACACGGCATCCTCCTAGCCACGGCCCCTGACCCGGCTGACTGCTTTGTCCCTCACTTCTTATGGCTTGTCAGAGGCCCGAGGGAGCTGACAGAGTTGCCCAGGAGAGGAAGCCCCGAGCCCACAGTGCAGTCTTCTTGGCTTGGACCACAGCTACTTCTACTCGCCCCAATCACTTAGGCTGGCTTTTGGTTACAGCTAAAGCCTATCTTCCGGTCCTTATGCCCTCTGTCCAGACACAGAGGTCCCAGCTGGCTGAGTCAGCCATCCCCCAATGTGCAGTGTCCTCTTGTACCCAGTGTCAATGGCACACCCTTCAGCAGGCAGCTTCTGTGGCCCAAGCTCACATGCTCCATCATTGCAACCCCCCCGAAGTGATCTTTCCTTTAATGCCTGCACTGAGTGGCCACAGGTCTGGGGAAGGCAGAGGTTTCACCCGAGGGCTTTCTGGTATTACAGTTAACTTTTACAGTGGGTTTTAGGGGCTTAAATAATTCTACTGATATTATCAGAAGTAAATTATATACGCTTTGGCTTTGGAACACACACACACACACACACACACACCCCAGAAATAATTCTGTAAGTAGATGGAAACCATAATAATACTCCTGAGTATATGTTCAACTACTACACAGTAACTGTAGACCACAAAGATACTGATCAGAAATGGCAGAAAGGTTGTTGGCAAGAAGGATCTCAGCAGACCTGTGTGCGGCCTGTCCCAGTAGATGTGATCATCAAGGGTTCCAGGGTGAGCAAATGTGCGGTGATTAGAATAAAACGCCCAAATCCTGGCAGAATTACCGCTACACCCCAGAGATGAGGACACTGCTGTTCAGAGGGACCCGTTCTACCCTGCAAGGGTTGAAGTGACCCTGAACTTCCTGAAGGCAAGAAAGGCAAGTGATGATTTTTACTTCTGTATCCATAGAACAGACTGTAGCACAGTATCCTACACCTGTGTGATAAATGACCATTGAAACATCTCTCAAACAGGTGCTAACAAATGGGCAGGCCCTTGTCTGAACTTCACAGACAAGGTTTCTTTCTTTCGTGGTTTTTTTTTTTTTTAAAGATTTTGTTTATTTATTTGAGAGATAGAGTGAGAGAGAGTGTGTAAGGAGAGAAGATCAGAGGGAGAAGCAGACTCCCTGGGGAGCTGGGAGCCTGATGCGGGACTTGATCCTGGATTCTGGGATCATGACCTGAGCCTAAGGCAGATGCTTAAGCAACTGAGCCACCCAGATGCTCCATCTTTTTTTTTTTTTTTTTTAAGATTTTATTTATTTACTTTAGATAGAGTGTGTGTAAGCTGGAGGAGGGGCAGAGGGAGAGGGAGAGAATGTCAGGCAGACTCTGGGCTGAGCGTGGAGCCCGATGTGGGGCTCGATCTCATGACCCCCCCGCCCCGAGATCATGACCTGAGCCAAGACCAAGAGTCAGAATGTTTAACTGACTGCGTCCCCCAGGCGCCACTCCCCTCACTCCCAGTTTCTTTAAATGATGAATCAGAAACAACACTCTCTTTTCTTCAGTTTCAATTCCAGCCTCCCTGCCTGTAAGGTGGGGGTGGGAACAGTGCCTTTCGCCCACGGTGATACCGAGGATAAATCGGGGAAAAGCACCTGAGGTGCTGGTTCCTTGTGGGTGCTGGATGGCCATTAGCCATTATCCTCATTTCTTCTTGCG
>RCUC01131276.1:0-20298 GCA_003697995.1 Taxidea taxus jeffersonii
TTTTTTTTTTTTGTACATGTGTTATGTAAGTGCTATAAGACATATAAATATAAATTGTTGTGGACTAACAAGGGAACTAAAATATAAACTGTTTTTGTTAGATGAGGTTAGTATATCTGAAGAAAGCCTATGGTTTTAAATAGAAGTCCTTATTGGGGCCATGATTATACTAAAAGCACCCCAAGAAATTTACACATAAAATATCTCAGAATTTTAAACTAAGTTTAGCACTCCAGAATGAAATCAGTAAAAATAAGATGTATAAGAAGAATTCAGTTCTTTATACCCCTGGGCATTTAAGACAATATAAGAACAGTTTCTAGCAAGGAATTAATCCTAATTAATTGTCTTAACATATCTAAGAAAAGAGAGGAGGGATAACCTGCCAAGATCTTTAAAATAAATAGTCAAAGGGGCACCTGGGTGGCTCAGTGGGTTAATGCCTCTGCCTTTGGCTTAGGTCCTGATCCCAGGGTCCTGGGATTGAGCCCTACATCAGGCTCTCTGCTCAGCAGGGAGACTGCTTCCTCCTCTCTCTCTCTGCCTGCCTCTCTGTTTACTTGTGATCTCTGTCAAATGAATAAATAAAATCTTTAAAAAAATACATGAACAGTCAAAGATCCAGAATTCAAAGCTATTTTTAGCCTCACCTTGCCAAAGGGCAAGGGACCAAAATAATGGCCACTAGAGAATGACAGTCTAAGAGTCAAGGGGAAACTAACTATTCTTTCACCTGTCTTGGGAAAACTGTGCCAAGATTGCCTAAATTTTTTATTAATAATTTGGCTTTCTTTTTATAATAATACAGTGTAAATGTAAATTTAGTTAAATGGACATAATTGGCATTGAGTGAAATATAAGTAGTTAGCATTATTTATGTATATGTCTTTTGAAATTAATTATTTTAAATAGATTTCTTAGCGATCAAACAAGATCTGGAATCTTCATGTTGGAACTTTTATTTATTTATTTTTTAATTTTTTTTAAAATATCTTTGATTTTTTTTTTTTAAATTTTATTTATTTACTTGACAGAGACAGAGGGAGAGAGAGCAAGCAAGCACAGGCAGAGGCAGAGGGAGAAGCAGGCTCCCTGCCGAGCAAGGAGCCCAACGTGGGACTCGATCTCAGGACGCTGGGATCACGACCTGAGCCCAAGGCAGCCGATTAACCAACTGAGCCACCCAGGTGTCCCCATGTTGGAACTTTTAATCTTGAGGACCAGCTTTGAAACTCTGGTTCTTAAACTATTTCTTTAAGGGCCTGTAGCAATACTGAATTTTCCCTTTCAAAGTTATTTCTTTTCTTTTCTTTTCTTTTTTAATGCTATTTCTGTCTCGACCTTGCAAAGTCAGGAGACATAATATATGCCAAATCTGTAGATCCTTCTCTCTTACCTTGCTCAGATAACTTTTTGGACCTTGATTTATAAACTCATAGTATACAATAGTTAGTTAAGAAATTTCTACTTAAGATTTGCTCAATATAAAATTCCTTCTGTTTTAGAAAAAACTCAAACTATATTTGTTTTAGATTTTTTTTTCCTGTTTCATTTATCCTGTGGAAAACAACAGTCATTGTATAAATAAAATTTGCTAAAACATTACTATGTATGGTTAGGGTTTTTCTAAATATGGTTAAACTGGAATTAAAACCTTTCTAGGCAATTCGAGATGAAACTTTTGCACATGTATGATATAATCAAGGAGACTCTTTCAGCTCAACTCTTGCCTGAAGACATTTCTTCATACTCAGTGAGCAAGGTTTGCTTTGCCATATTTAATTTTTTTTAATCTCATGTTCATTTATTAAATTAATTAGTTGAAAAAAATGCATGTAATGCACAAGTAGTAGAGTTCAATATAGGAGCTAGAAAGATGAATGCATTCATTCATTCATTCATTCATTGTGGGTTTGTTCATATGTTCAAAATATTTATAGAATGCTTAATATGTTCCAGGCACTGTTCGAGGTGCTGGTCTTATAATGGTGAACAAAAAAATGAAGTGATCTCAAATCTTATGGGTTTAGGAGTTTTGATAAATGAATACAGTTGAATGAATTAATTGCATTATATATATTAGAATTTTTACATCAAAATATTAGGGACCAATGATATTAGACAGATAATGGTGAATGACCAAAAATTTCACCTATTGCCCTTAACAGGTAACATTGTTTTCTAAAAATAAAAGACAAAAGAATGCTACATAACTAAAGCATAGTTCATCTTTTTGTTACTTAACATAGCTTTTGATGGACTAACCAGATTATAGGCCCAAGAGTACTGTTAAATTTAAGAACTAAGTTTCCAGCTGCCAATACTCTGTCAAGAATCCAGATGGTGCTTTTGGAAGAACACATTTTCAGTAATTTGGCATCATTTAATTCCATCATTAGTGAAGAGAGCTTCATATATTGAATGGATTGTGTTATATCAAGAGTTTTAATATATTTATTTTTACAGCGTGGAAACTATACAAAACTATGAGTATGTGTATTTAAGATGAAATAATTTTCTAAGAGAAGTTAATACTTAAGTGTATGTCATGAAATGGGCTTGAACTCATGGAATTCTGTGAAGGCAAATACTTTGTTATATTGGTCAATGTGTCCAAAATTTTAAGGTTTTTTTTTTTTTTAGTTGTTTTGTGGTTGTTTGACAAACACAAATGCTCTTTAAGATAGGTCATCCTGTCTTAGAAATATGGAAGCACTAACCAAATCAGTACAATTTGGGGTTAATAGAGAGAATTCTGTTTCCATCCTCTTCTGGCCTGTCACACTGAACTCCCTCTTGTGTTCTCTTCAAAATGCCTGGAGCCTGATGTCATTTCAGCTGGAGTTTGTTCCAGCTCTCCTTTGTGTAAGTACGGGTCACTCCTCTCAAGTTGTGGGAATCCTTTGATATTCATAATGTTCTTCATAATGTCAAAGGATTCCCACAAATCCCTGTTGCCTCTTCGTCTTTCTTACTGCTTATTCAATGGTTTTATTGAAAGATTCCAGACCCTACAAACTTAATTTTCACATCTACTATGATACTTCTCTTTTCTTGTGAGTCTGTGCCTAATACCTGTTAAACAACTTTTATCATCTGTTACAGATCTAAACAATTCTCCAAGAAATATGTAAATAAACAGCTTAAAAGAGGCCATCATCAAACCACGATGAAATCCTACAATGCAGAAGAGCACAGTAGAGCACTAAGTAGTGAAAATTATTGGCCATATGGGTCACTAAAACTGTTGGAGTTTTTAAGAAGGCCGAATCTGTGATGGAGATCAGTCTGTTGGTGGTTTACTAGGGAGGATTTCTGGCATCAATACTAGGAAAGGGAAGGGAAAGGAAAGAAGCAGGAGTGGGCAAACAGAGGCATTGTCTGTCGTGAATCTTGACAGGGACTTCAGTTGGCCCTACAGAGAGCTTTTGAAGTGAGGAGGACTCTGTAGGATTATGCCCAGTTGGGACAAGGGCCATGGGGGTTTATATCCCCACGTCTGCAGGTGGCCTGACTCATCCTAAATGTGTGACAGATGAGGCCTTTCTGCCAGCTGCCCTCCCAGCAACACTTCAGTCCTAAGGGTAGATCTGGGAGAGGCATGACAGCATCCATCCCAAACACTTCTTGGCCAGCATTATCCAGCAAAATATTCCACACTACCTCTCACTGACTGAGAGCATGCAATAGTGTTCAGAGAATGAGGAGAAATAGATATGGTGTTATTTCACTGATTTGTTTCACACACACACATGCATATAAATATGTGTGTGTATATAGGCAAATACATGCAATGGCTATTTTTTAAGGTTTTATCTAAATTCCAGTTAGTTAACATACAGTGTAATATTAGCTTTAGGTATACGTATACATAACAGTCATTTTTAAGACAAAGCCTATCATTTCTAATTGAAATTAATTCTTACAATCACCTACCTATGTAAAAGTTAATTATTTCTGGAAAATATTACTGAGAGATATGGTAATATAGTGAACCAGTGGTGAAGGAGGATATTATAGAATATACATTTTTTTAAAAGTTTATTGAGTAAATTAATAAAAGAGATGCTATGTAACTCTTTCCAATTATGCTTATATTCTAGTTTTGTACTATAACCTTTCTGTACCTAATCATCTTATTCCTCTTACCAATCTATGAAGTGTAAGATGAAAGAGATTCTGGATTTCTCATTATAACCTCAGCAACTCGTATTGTGAATTATATATGCAAATGCATGATGACTTCATAGGCTAGGATGAATAGCACGTATTTAAGATGCTTCAAGCACTTCATTACCTATCTTGTGAAACTTTCTTATATGTCTCTTTGTTAGGCACTTTTGTTTTTCAAAAAAATGTTTTTTCATTTTCTAAAAAGAGGTTGAAATTACCAAATGGAAGTTCTGTGACATTTTTGTGATATCCAACCTTAAAAGAGACATGTAAGCTATACTGCTGATTTATCAATGTGACCCAACCATCTTTTAATCAGATACTTAGACCTCCATGGGTCTTAATTAGTTCCAATTTAATGACAGTCATTCTTTTTTAATATGACCCGAGTTTGAGAGGGATGAACCAGACTGAAACTACCAATTCACTTAAGATTGACCAATAAATAGTAAACAGATGGTAAAAACGTTCACTCAGTTTAAATCTGGACTCAGAAAGCAAATGACTGCAAGATTTACCTAATATTTATTGCTTCCTAGGTCCATGTTTAAGATATATATTTTTAAGCATGAAATATCAATAAAACTATTATTAAAAATATAACCCCTTTATATATACAAACATACATAAATTTATATATATATATATATTTTTAATTTATTTATTTGTCAGATAGAGAGAGAGCGCAGGAGTGAGCACAGGCAGAGAGAGTGGCAGGCAGAGGCAGAGGGAGAAGCAGGCTCACTGTTGAGCCAGGAGCCCGATGTGGGACTCGATCCCAGGATGCTGGGATCATGACCTGAGCCGAAGGCAGCTGCTTAACCAACTGAGCCACCCAGGCATCCCCATAAATTTATATTTATATATTATATATAACATAAATATATATAAATACATAAATTGCTAAAAATCTTTATTTTCAATGTGGATGACAAACTAAAATAAAATGATAATTTCTAGAATATGAAACCTATGCATATTTGAAATTTTGTTTTTCTCAGTGATCGTGTGTAACTAATAGTCCATATATATAATGTAATTTTGGTGTGGACAGAATTAATAATGGCAGCTCATTTTGGCTCAGCATTCACTAAGACTACATATAAACAATTTAATGTAGACACTAGAGTTATATCTTTAAGGACAAGGACAATGTCTCTCTGCTCATTACTGTGTCTTCAGCTTGGCATGGTGCCTGTTTACTTGTGAACTCAATAAATATTTGTCAAGTTAGTGAATAGATGTATATTTTAAGAGATATTTACTAAATTTATCAATATTAAAATCCTTTGTGTATATTCTTTTCAATAAGGGAAAATTTACTGAATAATATTTGCTTCATGGGAGTGGACAGAAGTTGGTGTATGAGGGGTATATATTGTCTTCTAAAACTTATTTATTGCTGCTCAAATATAAAATTAAAGATACCTTTTTTGAAACAAATCTCTACAGTTTGCACAAGTAAGTTCACTCATTTCTTGGGTTTAAACTAATGTTGAAAATAAATAGATTTATCTTTGTATCATGTAAAGTTATTATGTTTCATATTTAAAATATTATGTTATATGTTAAAGGACATAACATAATGTCATTGGTAGTGTTCTTCATAATTCTTTTAAAATGCAGTAAATGATATTCTATCTGCATCATTAGGTTATCGTACAACACTGTCCTTTGAGAATATGGTTTTGCTATCATTTCTAGTTGTAATTGCTTCTCACAAAAACTGTACAGGCTTATTGAAATGACTTGATGTGTGAAGGTTGAGAAGACAATGCCTACAATCACTGTAAATAACTGCAGCTTGATTGCATGGCATGTTTATTTCACAGAAGCTCACCCTTACAAGGTGCCATATTTCTGAGTATGGTTTTCTAAACCTCCCCAGAATATATGGTTTCTCTAAAAAGTCCAAAGTAAGAGATTCCCTGTAACTCAGAGTGTCTCAACCTTGATACTTGTGACATTTTGAGCCAGGTAATTCTTTGCTTTGGTGGAGGGTGCTCTGTGTATTGTAGGATGTTTAGCAATATTTTTTTTTTTCTCTATTTACTAGATTCTAGTAGCTCCTCCTACTTCAACTGGGAAAATTAAAAAAAAAAAAAAACAAAAAAACATCTCCAGACATTGCCAAATGTCCTATGGGGGCAAAATCAGCCCTGGTTGAAAACTACTGCATGTTTTTCTCTTTATTGTATGTGTGAGTGTGTGTATTATCCCCAGGGAGATGTTATGACCCTTATGGAATGCCAGGTTCAAAACTGAGAATTATACTTTAAATGCCACTGAGTCTAAGGAGAGGTGCCATGGAACTACCAAACATGGGAACCAGGCACCTCGCCCAAGGGCTTTCTTGGAAGTGGAACTAGCTCTACTCTCCCAGACATCCTTCATATTCCAGACTGTAGGAGAAGAATCAGAAAGGTGACTCCTCCAGCGTTCAAAGTGTACAGTTTGTTGTGAAAGGTTTGCTCACATCAGGAAACTCTGGTGAAGGGAACTCCACAGGAGCCTTTCAAAGTCTCCACACGTGGCCTGGCGGGGAGTCATTATTCAATTGCTGGATAAACCAACAAAAGGCATAGCTAGTCACTTATTGTGCATTTTGTTATTTCCAGTGTTTGACTGTTATGCATAATAATTCTTTAAAGATTCTTGTCTAGGGTTTTGGTAATGGGATCCCCGAAAATGATGCTATAGTATGGGTGAGGAAGATTGGACAAACCATGATTGAAAGACAGTGGTGGGGAAAAATAAAACTCTTCCACATTTATGCTTTGGAGAGTTGGGACTATTGAATAAATTTATCTCCCACATACACATAACTATACACATTATTCACGAATATGACAAAGTTAAAATTTATAGTCAAAATTTATAAATGTAGAATTAAAATTTATGTTAAAATAAATATTTAATAAAATCTCAGCTTTGGAACTGCCATTTCTTTTCATAAGGATAAGTAAAAAAACAAAAACAAGGGGTGCCTGGGTGGCTCAGTCAGTTGAGCAGCTGACTCTTGATTTTAGCTCAGGTCAGGATCTGAGGGTCTTGGGATGGAGCCCTATGTACCCCACTCAGCAAAAAGTCTGCTTCTCTTTTTCTCCCTCCGCCTCCCCTCCTACCTGTGCACAAACGTTCTTTCTCTCAAATCAATTAATCAATCAATCTTTAAAAAACCAAAAACAAAAGCAAATGAAACTCTACCTGATAAGCATGATTCTTTAAATATCTGTTACTTTTGGGTTAAATTTTTTTTTAGGTAAAATTAATTCAAATTTGATATTCAAACTCAACCAATTTAAGATTAATTTATTCTCTCCCTTCTTACTCTTTCTCTCTGTCCATGGTGAGTCAAATGAAGTGCTCAGGGTATCTGCATAGTCCTGATATCAATGAAGGGGTACAAGTCTATACAGACCATGGTCTATAGTTGTACTTCACTGTGAAATAATGCCTTAGTTTCTTTTCCTTTTTTTTTTTTTAAGATTTTTATTTATTCATTTGTCAGAGAGACAGAGAAAGAGAGAGAGAATGCACAAGCAGGGGGAGCAGCAGGCAAAGGGAGAGGCAGGCTCCCGGTTGAACAAGGGGCCTGACATGGGACTTGATCCCAGGACCCTGGGAACATGACCTAAGCTGAAGGCAGGTGCTTAACTGATTAAACCACCAGGCATCCCAATAATGCCTTAGTTTCAACATCATCCTCAATCTTCACTAAATATGACTCTGCTCAAGTCTTTATAGCTGATATATTGCAGATAAATGAACTCTTAGGCCAGAATTCCACTTAATCATGGCCTTACTCAGTCCTTAGCAGTATTGCTGATATCTGAATTCAGCTCTGTCATCCTTTGGTTCTGTTAGCTATTTATCTCAGAGCTTCTGACAGAAGGTGCAGCTTTGGGCAAAGTTTAATTTGGTTCTTCAGAATTTAACTTAGGACTTTTGAGCTCCTTACCTTAGTTTGTTTAACAAATATCAGATGCTATTTTCCTTTTAGAGTTCTTGCTTGCAATTTATTTATACTTAAACTCCACTTGCTTAAATCCATTATATATACAACTTCTTTATATTTTTAACCATATGGAAAATAAACATTTTCAGAATGTTAATCACTAAAACATACATATCACCATATATTTGAACTTCCCCTGTTTTGTTAAAATTTCCAGTCAGCACCTAATTTTGCAATGTAAGAGTACAGATATCTAGAAAATGGATTTTATACAAACTGAGGTAAGTGATACACATAAGCAATATATTGAACGTTAGAAATTTGATTAAAATTACAATAAAATGCTAGACATAAAACTTGCATTATTAAGAACAAAATCTATGCATCCATTTATAATGCTACCATCTTTCCTCAAAATAGTGATTTCTAAAGAAATTAAATTTAGAGGAAAAGAGATCAGAAGGACATGAGGATTATGATTGCATTTTATTCTTATATCATTCATGACAGTAAGGTATCTGTTATATATTTAGTATTCCCAATATTAACTATTCATAAACAACTTTGACAATTGTAAAGGGTCATCAGTTTGCTTCTGTATTTTAAATACAAAATGAAATCCATGCTGCAAGAATTTTTTCTTCAGAAAACAATGTAGAATTTTAATTTTTTCAATGATAAGAATTGATTCTAATTTTCTTACTAAAGAGTGTCAAACAGCATTTGTAAATCTTAGAAATATTTTTGTTAATTTTCAATAATTTACTAATAATATCCTAATCCTTTTGAGAAAAAATATTCATGGAAATTAAAAAGTAAAATTGAATAATTTAAAATGGGTTGAAAATACTGGGTTATTTAAAAATTGTAAGTATATATTTCAATTAGCTCTGCCATCTTTTTTTTTTCCTTTTGCTTTGCATAGTATAATGATATTCTCCATAATCTGTGTTAGTCATGAGTGCTGAAGACAGCATTGCTGAGGTATTTATATGGGCATTCACTGTATGGTTGTTTTGACTTTTGTATGTATGTTTGAAAATTTTTCACACTAAAATATTCTAAAATTTTTTATTTTATTTATATTACTGAAATACTGTGGATCTCATTTTTGCTACATAACAATTTACCACTAACTTAGTCGCTTAAAACAACACAAGTTTATTTTCTCGGTTTCAGTTTATTTTCAGAATCTGGACATGACCTAACTGGATTTTCTTTTCCTAGTTCTCACAGATTTGCAATCAAGGAGGTGTTGACTGTGGTCTCATCTGAGCTTTGGCTGAGAAAAGATCCACTTCCAAGTTTGTATGGCCATTGACAAGATTCAGATCCTTGAAGACTATCATTCTGAGATTCCTAGTCCCTGCTTGCCCTTAGCTGCAAACCACATTCAACTGTTTGTCACTTGAACTCTCCATAGCCCAGCTTACTTCCTCAATGGCAGCAAGAATGAGAGTCAACAGAGTCCTTTAGTAAGAGAGAAGTTGTGATCTTAAAAAATCTAATCCTAGAAATGACATCTCATCACCTCTGCTGTGTTCCACAGTTAGAAACAAGTCATGGATCTTACTTATAACCAAGGGGAGAGAATTGTACAAAGGTACAATACTAGGAGTTGGGGGAAATTGAAACCATCTTCAGTCTATCTTTCAAATCAACTAGTGTTTTCTTGTCATTGGTTTTAGAGAACCAATGTTTTAGAGAACTTACTGTATTCGTTTTTGAAGTAACTTCATAGAGTTATCATGTTTATGTATAATCTCAGCTCATTGAGTACAAATGGTTTGTAGCCCTTGAGTATTTACTGGCCAAGAAAAGGTGTGACCTGTAAGTGAGTTCATCCTTAGGAAATGCATTATTTCATCTATTCTCTGGTTTATTAAATATACTTTATGGTTTATTTATAAAAGGGAAGAGGGATAACTTGCTCTGAATAATGACTATATGCCACATATTGCTATAATTATCTTGGTTATATCTTATGTATTCAGTAGGAATATTGCAAAATCTATCTTGTAATATTTGGCATCAAAGATTATTTTAGTGAACAAGTTGTTCTGGTTTAGTTCAGAAAATACTTGCTGGTAGGAATGTTGGCACTGAAGTTATAGATTAGAAGGAATAGATAAGTTCATACAAAGATAAATACTTGCTTAGGTAAACACACAAAAAATAAATAGCTGCCTGTTAGGAAATAAAAATGTCTGGTAGGATGAAAGACAAAAGAGAAGAAAGGGGATTCAAAGCAAGCTGATGAGCTTACATCAATAACAAAGGGCTTACAGAGCAAATTAATGTGATATTTCAGTGCTCTAAGATTTTTAAAACTAAGGATTGTAACCTCCCACCTTTTCGTTAAGTCACTTATACACATTTTATATGGTGTTCAAAATTAAATTACAAAATACTCTACTAAGGTTAAAATCTATTTAGTCTTTAAATCTATTAAAAATACTTGGCAAATAATATGTGAGAAAAAAGAATTATTTTAAAATCTATCAAGAAGAGAATAACTTGTATGCAGTGAGATTCCTAGAGGCAGAAGTAATAAAGGTTCCCCAAAACTTATGGAAATCACAAGAAAGCCTCGGGTATTCCACAGGAAACACCTCAAAAGACAAAAGACCCTCAAGAGAATCAAGCTCAAATTTACAATGATTCTACGAGGGGGAATATTCTAATCTGTATTTCATTTATATATTTTAAATTAAAAAAAAAAAATTATTTATTTATTTGAGAGAGAGCACATGAGCAGGGTGAGGGGTGGAGGGATAGAGTGAAAGAATCCTCTAGCAGACTGTCCACAGAGCAGAGAGCTGCCACGTGTGGCTCCATCCCTGGACCCTGAGATCATGACCTGAACTGAAATCAAGTGTTGGTTGCTCAACCCAGTGAGCCACCTAGAAGCCCCAATCTGTATTATATAACAAAGAAATGAAATCTCAAGGAGATAATGATTTACCTAAGATCCCCAAGTTAATAGTCACAGGAGTTGGATTCAAACTCAGGTAAGTCTAACTCTATCCCAAACATACCTTCCACTACAATTTGGATGGGTACCACAGATGGAGGGAACTGGAAACAGCTATAACAGTTTGAAGAAGGTTGTCTCTCTTAATCTCGTGTGTGTGTGTGTGTGTGTGTGTGTGTGTGTGTGTGAGAGATTCATGAACAATGAAAACATCTGAAATAGCCAAAATCAAGCAAGAAGTCTTTTCGAGGGCCAAGTTTTATTGGCAATGCAGTCAAGTGGCAAAGGACTGATATGTCCCTACATTTTTTCCTGATTACTATAAATCCTAAATGGAAAAAAGTTAACAAAACCCAAAGAGTTCAAAGAGAGGCTGTTTATTCCTGGTATGTGATATATGACCATATATTACAAGGGATGACAAACCAACAATTTTATCTAAATATTTAACTAAAATAGTATGAAATGTAATACTAGAGAGCATAATTCTTAAACATGGGATAACCCATGTCTGTATTATGTATTTTATTCCCAGGAAAATTGGAAAACACCTTAATGCATTAGACACCAATTACACTGAATTTAATGTCACCGAAGATGCCAGATTACTATTAATCTGAGTTGACATTTGGCTATTTGTTCCTTCTTTATTTCTACTTCAAACATAAAGGAGAGATACTGTGGAGATATTGTGGTTCCTAGAGATATTGTGATTACTTCTTTTACTTGGAGACAGTATTGAGAAGATTATAACATTTATATTTTCTAAATACAGTTATTTACATATTCTGTGGAAAATTGATATAAGAATTATTTTATTTTATTTATTTTTTTTAGAATCATTTTAATATGGAGCTGAAGAGGCCACGGCAGAGAAACTGCCTCAACCATCTTTGTTTGAACTGGGCCAAGACCTGTGGACAGAGTAAAACAGCAATTGTTTTAAGCAATTACTTGAGAAGTCTGCTGGCGAATGGAGATCCTGATCACAAGAAGTAGTTCAGCTTGTTTTTCTCTTCTTAAGTCATGTAATTGCCACTCCTCTTCATAAAAACCTCTTGCTTTCCCTCTACAAGTGGGACAACATTTGGGTTTCTACCCACTCCCCCAATTGCAAATCTTTTAGAAAATTTGAATTATTCTTTGGGTTTTCTTTTTTACTTCATTTATGAACTGTTAGTTGTCCACGCAGCCATCAGTCTTCAAAGACAAGGGAAATGATTTCTACCTATTTGATTTTTCTAAATTATAGTGGTAAGCAAAGCTGTGTTAAAGGCGTTGTGGAAACCCAAAGAACATCACAAAAGCTTTCATTTTGTGAGAAAACGGAAATATATATGTTTAAGATAGAATTATAGAATTCAGCTTGTTTCATAATTTATTTTTGCAATAGATAATAAAATGATATTTAAATATAGATGCAGAGAATACCTTGTTAATGGAGAGTGATTCTGTGGTCTTTTCAAATTTATGGTTTCTATTTCTTTCATTAACAAAAATTTCACTATAGATTTTTTTATTAACATATAATGTATTATTTGTTTCAGAGGTACACATTTTCTGACAATACTTTTCTTGTGTGTCATCAGTAAAACATAATTATGTTTTACTTCTAATTATGGTGATATTTTCACATACTTGGGGGCTTGAAGGCTGGAACAGAAGTGAGATATAGAGGATAAGGAGCAATTGAGGTGTGGTTAAGTGGTTAATGAAATTTATAAACCTATTAAAAGTTTTGTGGGCTGGAGAAGTTCAAAATCCTCACTCTAACATACATTTGTATTGTGATTTATAGTATTGAGGCTTTCTAATGAATTTGGAACAAACTGATAGCAAAAACTGTCTTATATTTATATAACTGTCATGTTTATTTAATTGGTGCTTCATGTGTTTAAATTTATCCCTCTTCCTTTGAAAAATTTTTTGAATAAATTCCATTATATACACTTATCGTACTATTTCTAAAAATTATTTTATTTTTATATTAGAGAGAGAGAGAGAGAAAGAGAGAGCATGAGCAGGGGAGGAGGGTGAGGACAGAGGGAGGAGGCTGGGGACAGAGAGAGAAGCAGAACCCCCACGGAGCAGGGAGCCAGATGTAGGGCTTGATCCCAGGGCCCTAGAATCATGACCTGAGCTGAAGGCCGACACTAAATGACTGGGTCACCCAGGCGCCCCCACTGTCATACTATTTTAATATCAAAAATCAATAGGTTAGGGTCATTTCTTTTCTGGCATAGGATGGAGTCCTTTTATATTATTTCTGTAATTGAGTGTCACACAAAAACATTGGTGTTGGGATACACACATACAAGCAATGTATTACAAATATTTTAAATTTTCTGTATATCATAATGTTTTGATATTTAAAAAATCCTTTCTGTCTGAGGAAATATTACCCCTCTCTAAACTAGCCAATTTTTAGAGTTGGAAAAGTACGCAGCCAAGAGCATGCCTTGGATATATAAAGTAATTTCACCCCAAGAAACAATATTTTTCTACCTCATTCATCCCAGGATCAGGTGCCAGACAAATAGGGACCACCCCCATAACTTAAAGCATTCCATAGTTGTTCAAACTAGCCAGTCTTAATATGTTTACCCTGCTCTGTCTTACCTTTTCTGTGGACTCCCAAGAAAGGCTATAGACCTAGCTTTCCCCTAGATCCTATCTTCTGCTTCCTGCCCACCTGGTGGCTTCCATATGTTGTCTTGCATGATATGCCATGCCTCCTGTTCCTAAATCTATGAGTATAATAAACCGATATGGGTTTTTTAGAGCTTCTCTTCTGCCTCCCTTATGGTTACATTCAACTGACCATTTCGCAAAAGAATACAAAACTCTTACACACTCTTTTTATTTGTTTTTTTTCCTAATGTAAGTTAGGTGGATAGGCAGAAAGAAGTCATTCATCTCATTAAAAGAAAAACAAAACCAAAACAAAACAAATAAAAAAAAACCCACATTCATTTGGGAAACCTTCAATCTCAAAACACGGTGATTACAGGAATTGTAATCTGTCTTTTTTAGAACCCAATTGGGACTGTAGAGTCAAGGCACTATAAGAACCATTAGTGCTACATTTCTAGCATCAATTGTCCATCTTGTTTTCAATTTTTAAAATCATGATGCCAAAAAATTAACAGAAACAACTAAAAACAACAAAGGAAGCATGATTATGAATCACTCTCCGCAACAGAACTATACAAACACATTAATTTTTCTATTCATGATTTAGTTATCTGTGTACTTCTAGTAGTTATACAGGAAAAAAAAATCAAAGCTCAGCCACATGATGGAGCTCATGTAGAAATGATAAAAGTGCAATCAACTGGCAACATGAGGAAATTAAGCAAAATACTTCCTATGTTTTTCCTATGTTTTACTGGTTCCCTCATTCATTTTGGTATGGATAGAGGCCAGATAACAAAATGCTCCTGTTCTTTAATTCATTGAAAAGTTATCTTCTATAGTACATTCTGAAGCTTATGGGCCATGACTTGACCTTATAGGCATGGCTTAATTAACAAATGCACATGAATAAGTAGGCTCATAAAAACACAAATTTAGTTAGAGCAGTTACTTCTCAAACATGAGTTTTCATAGGATCCATCCAAAGAGCTCAATTAAAATACAGATTTCTAGTTATCACTCCTAGAGCCTGAGTCAGTAGGTCTTGTGTGGATCCCAAGTTTGTTGTTTCTCTAACAAACTCCCAGATGATACTAATAATGTTGGGACAGTATTTCTAGCCAACAGTGGAATGGTTAAAATATTCTTTTTTAAAATTGCTTAAAAACTAATTTTAGTACCATATTGCAGTACAGATTGTGAATCATAAGAGAGAAGTTGTCATGTATTCAATGATTCTATTTACCAGTGCATGCAGACCAAGGTTAGAAAGACATTTAATATAAACAAAGATGACACTAAAGGTTTGTAGTGCTTAAACCATTAAACTTCCACCCATTTAAGTATTTAATATATATTATTTAACACCTACTAAGGATTTGTACTTGTGGACGTATGCAGTATGGTGAGTTCTATGAGCTTACAGTCAAGACACTCCAAGACTATGCCTTTATGAGCTTTTATGTTTGAAAGGGAGGTATAAATTAAACAAGAAACATACAAATAAACACATACTGACAAATCCTGATAAGTTCTCTAAAAAAAAAGGTACTGTGGGAGACTATGAGGTCTAATCTTTCTGAGGTAAGGTAGTTTATGAATTCTACTCAGATTAAGCTCCACATTTAAAGTTAAATTTGTACGTTGAGTAGAAGTTAACAAAAGTAAGAAATGGACCAGGAAGAAAGAGTATCAAGCTCAATTATCCTTTGGTATGTTGAAAGAAGATCAGTGTAGGAAGGAAGGCAGCAGCAGGAATAAGTATGGGCCTTTGTGTTCTAGGTTAAGAAATTCATATTGAATCTAAGTACAGTAGGAAGACATCAAAGGAATCATTGTCAAAGATCTTTTTTTTTTTTTTAATTTCGCAGAGAGAACAGGAGCAAGGGGGGAGGGGCAGAGGGAGAGGGAGAAACAGACTCCCTGCTGAGCAGGAAGGCCTGGGGCTTGATCCCAGGACCCTGAGATCAGGACCTGAACAGAAACCAAGTTTCAGTCATTGACTGACTGAGCCCAGGCGCCCCTTAAAAATCACTTTTACTGCTCTGTTTAAAATGAAGAAACTAACAGTGGCATGGCTAGACCATATAAAATTTTCCATTTAACAGACAATGGTAGGATAAGTCATTATATCAGTTTTGGTCTTGCTTCCTTAAGTTAACTCTTAAATTAATCTATCTTAAATACCCCATGCCTGCTATTTGACATGCTACTATTTCTAAAAGCAATTGGATATCTTTAAAGGACACTCATGGTCATCAGTGAAAAGTACGTATTTTCAAATGTTACTGTGACTCTCCTGTTTTTCTTCCTTAAATACCCATGAAGTGTCAACTCCTGATTGGTTCACGACACCATCCGTAGGCCACAGACTGGTGACTGTGTGGTTAAGACCTCAGGTTTTGAAATCATACTGCCAAAATTCACAAGAGGGTTCCTATCAAGCTTTCCTACTAGTAAGTTCTTCGGTCTTAGTCTGGCTACTTAACTCCATCTTGATTTTATTATCTGCAAAATAGGAATTAAGTGAAGTACTGAGCACAGTGTAACAGAGAAAACCCTCCATGAGTCTTAATTATTATCATTAAATTTTTCTAATATAAAACAAAATGGAAACATTTTAATAGAATTTTACATTTTATAATTTCAAAGCTTTGCTGGAGATACTCTGATTACAAATGCAGATGGTGATTTCCATTTTGGGAAATATCTGTTGTAAGCATTAATTACACATTAAGGTTAAGAACTTGATGTATCTGGGGCACCTGCTGGCTCAGTTGTTAAGCATCTGCCTTCGGCTCAGGTCATGATCCCAGGGTCCTGGGACCCAGCCCTGCATCAGCAGGAAGCCTGCTTCTCCCTCTACTACTCCCCTTGCTTGTGTTCCCTCTCTTGTTGTTTCTGTCAAATAAATAAATAAAAATCTTTAAAAAAAAACCCTTGATATATCTTATTGAGTTTCATTTAAATCCAGTTCAGATCAGCCATTAATGTATTCATGAGAAAAAGGATGAAAAAAGTACTGATATTTGAATGTTGTAGTTGATTACAACATTTTATTAATAAACAATAAAAATTGTAACAAGCAGGTATCTGTAGAAACAACTCTACATTATATTAAACATAAACAAAACCTTTCACAGCGTACAGTCAAACCAAAGGTAAACCCGGTGCACAATTCACCTGAGAAGGAATTGATCAGAATATGGGGGAAAATAACAGCAATGATATAAAACAAGCCACAACACTAGGGAGAAGAAAGCAAAATTATTAATTATCTTTGAAGTTCAGACTTTCAATTTTCCAAATATATCATTTAGTATCATTGGGAGGAGCTCTGGGTAAATATCACTCAGCGAACTATTTCAAAGACTGGTCCCATTATTATTAATTATTACTTTATAATGGAGAAAACAAAACTCCTCTCTGTGTTTTAACAAAATATTCTATGCTAAGATCACACCCTACGTCTTCTAAAAGAAAAAAAAATTGATGAGCAGATTTACAAAGGAAGTTTCATCCATTTCTAATGATTTGCAAAGAAATTTTATCTATTTCTGATACATCTGTTTGTTTATTACTCAGAGAGTGTTAATATTCAAAACATGAACCTCCATCCCTCTAAGAGGTCAGTAAAAGCAATATCAACCAGGAAAATATTGATTATTTTCCTATGAGGATTGTTTGTAACAAACAAAATTCCTTTATGTTATGAAAAGCAAGCAACATAATTTGAGCTAAGATAAGGTTTAATAAAAGGAAATGACATTTAGGGAGCCTGGCTGGCACAGTTGGTTGAGCATCACACCTGGTTTTGGCTCAGATCATAATCTTAGGGTTGTGAGATCTATTGAGCTCTGTTTTGGGCTCTACACTCTGCATGGACTGTTTGAGAATTTCTCTTCCTCTTCTCCTCTCCTCCCCCTCCCTACCCGCATGCTTTCTCTATCTCTCAAATAAATCTTTAAAAAAATAGAAAGAAATGATGTTTGAATTGTGATTATTTAATTTCTTGGGTATATATATATATCATAATATTCAAATAAACATTCACATAATAGAATCATGAATCAAATCCATTTTATTCATTCAGCTAAATATTTATTGAGTACCTACTACACATCAATCATTTTTCAATGTGTTTGGATTTCAGCAATAAAATTAATATATTAGACCTCACAGTACTTTCTACAGGGGGAAGATATATATTTTTATTTGTAGATATTATAGATATATAGTACATATACCAAATATTTTAGGTAGTGAAACATAGAATAAACAAAACAAAAAATTAAAGGGATCAAGAGCACCCAAGTGACTATTGTCCTAAAAATGTGGTCAGAGAAGGACTCTGAGGGGAGTCTGAAACTTGGCTTTTGTTTTTAAATCAAACTATAAAACTTAAAAACTAAAAACTTTTCTTGGTGGGGTTTATAGCTAAGATAGGCTAACCTTAAACTTGTTGCCTATCTGTAGGTAGAGGTAATTTAGGAAGCTAAATATTATAGTAGTGCACTGGTTTTCTCCAACCCTTCACAGAACGAATTTTCACAATTTCATAACACAAACTTTTATTTGAGCCACTTTGGACAATTGGCAATATATTTCAAATTTGGAGATGGGATACATACATGTTGGATATCCTACAGCTGTTTTTTTTTTTTTTTTTCATTTCCTAAAAGTGGTTTTTATTGCTTTGGGTCTGTATTTTTATTTTTTTTAATGACTGTTGAATCATGTATTTTGTCTTATTCTTTGAAATCACCATATAGAGCTGCTATGAAATGCCTCAAATCAATACTGATTTAAAACAAGCAAACAAAAACAGAAGTGAGGAGTCCAAATGAAGCACAGGAACCAGGAAGATATCAAGCCAAAGAGTGTTACAGGCAGGAAGACAGCTGGTATAAAAGCTTTGGGGCAAGCTGCCTTTTGATGTTCAGGGAATGGCATAGGGTCACTGCAAGTTGGATCAGAGTGAGTATGGGGAAGAGAAGGAGTTAAGTAAGTTTAGGGATGTAACTGTCAGGCATGGCCAGCAATCCCTGCCCTGACATGAAAGATTACTCCAAACTCTACTGCGAGAGGGAGAAGGCAAGGGGGTCAGCACTCAGAGGAAGACCCTTTGCTTGTCTTTGCTTGCTCTTTTATTGGTCCTTCAGGATAATCACAAATCCTTATCACTGTTTCTCAAGCATGTGATGTGTGACAAGGGGTGTTACTGAAACTAGGAGGATCTGTTTATGGGAAAGACATGATATGCCAACCTGCGTGTTCGACTCGTTCTGCTGAACATAGCCTCAGGGACAATGTATACATCTCTTAGATCACAGGGAGGCTGTTTGGGCTAGGAAAGCTTCTGGGAAGATAACTTCCCAGGGGCTTTCCAATGCAGACTGCTCAGTTGGCCTTGGCATTCCAAAGGCCTATGCCCTTCTCCAAAAACTTCCCTGCCCTCAGTGGCCTCTGTGTTACATTTTAGCAGCCTAGGTATTATGGCTGATTTCATGTTCTACATTAACTCCAACATTGCAACTAGAGGCCTGATAATTTAGGAAGGATGGTAAATCCTGTCATTAAATTCTAGCTGACTGTGTATCATGAGAAGCGGAGTAAGTGAGCCAGGTGAGAGAGAGTGGTTTGTAAAGGATTCCAGTGGTGGGAACTGGTCAGAATATGGGACATATTTTGAAGATATTTCCCTAATTTGCAGTGTTTGGAAAGGAAAGAGTCCATGCTACCCCATTAACCATAATATAAAATTTCTATGCCTTCATGATGTTTTCATGATCTAGTTTTTGTCTCTAGGTCCAGTTGCCTTGTTGACCATCACATTGCCATATTTGTGTACCTGTGTGATTTTTCTGCCTACTTCCAGGGGAAAAATGCTTGTAACATTCATAATGCTGTATCATCCATTCTTTCATGACTCTCAAACAAATTCAAAGTATCCGTTTGAGGCTCTCTCCTTTTGGGAAGCTTCCCCTAAAGTTGTAGGAAAGACAAGGATACCTCCTGGTCTGTATCAACATTTTAAGGTCTCTCTCTGTCTCTCTTTCTCTCTGATGCACATGCGTGCACACACACACATGCTTCCAATATACACGTGCGTACACTCACACAAACCTGTAATCTTATTGCATTATACTGTTTGTGCAGTTTTATTTCTCCCCACTAGACTGTAGACTTCAGACTCTTTTAGGAAATAGACATGATTATTTTATTTTGTGTCATTCACTTCTAATTCAGGTCCAGATGCACTTTAGGTGCTCAATAAACTAATACATCAGGACTTTTTCCTTAGTCTTATATCGGTTTCATAATAAGACATTTTATGATGCTTAATAGTGTATAATATGTATTAATTTAGATTACATAAATATTTATGAAACATTGAATACTTGGTGGTTACGTGCGATAACCTTATTAATGTATCATTACTTAGAAAAAACTTTTTGAGAATTGTCTAGGAAAAGGCTGATTTTTGTACCCATGAAGTGCTGATGTACTTAGAATACAAAAAACTATAGAAAAACACTGTATTGTTAAAAAAAAAAAA
>RCUC01131278.1:0-23787 GCA_003697995.1 Taxidea taxus jeffersonii
GATAGTTATGATATATAACTATCTCGGCTTCAGAGTAAATTAGAGGGGCACCTGGGTGGCTCAGTGGATTAAAGCCTCTGCCTTAGACTCAGGTCATGATCCCAGGGTCCTGGGATCAAGCCCTTCACTGAGCTCTCTGCTCTGCAGGGAGCCTGCTTCCTCCTCCCTCTCTCTGCCTGCCTCTCTGCCTACTTGTGATCTCTCTGTCAAATAAAGAGTAAGTTAGGAAGGGGACCGGAGGGGGCCAGAACTGTGAATGTTCAGATGCTCATAAGGAGAGAATGGTCTCCTTTCTCATCCTTCCCACAGACGTCAACTTTAAAAAGCTGCTGGGCAGGTACCCTCTTCAAGGCAAGGAGTCAAAGACTCCTAAAGATTACCAACCACAGAAGGACTCAGACCAAATCAGTCAAAGAAAGGTTTCTTCTCCATTTTGGGGAACCAAGGAAAGACTAAGGCTCAGTAAGGACCAGCCTCACTGAATGGAACCCCACAGATATTCTGACATCTCCCAACACTTAAGAAGGGCAGGGGTGGTCGGGCCATAAACAGAAATACACGGCTTTATGGCAGCTTCTCATCTGCTACGGGTCACCTGGAGAACCAGACACTGGCCCAAATGGACCAGATCCAGTGTTTGTCAAGAGGCCACAGGTGACAGGTGGGGGCACAAGCCTAAGACTTGCAGACATAGGTTGAGGGTTATGTTTTAGGCCGTCTGTCCCAAATAAAGGGGCCTGAACCTTCTATCTAGTCTCAATCCAACAATATGGAGCACCTACTGTATACCAGGCAGTGGGCTCCACAATGTGGCTACAGCACTGACTGCAGACAGGGGCCTTGTTCTCAGGAGCCAACATTTTATCGCCAACCATCTCACCCAGTCATCTTACCAGGCTCACCACACTTCCGCCAGACCTCTTTCTGCTTCTTTACCTGAGGGCCTTTGTATGTGCTGTGCTTAGATCACTGCACAGCCAGCTCAACTTAAATGCCATTCCCTAAAAGGCCTCCTTCCCTGCCCACCTCACCTCAAGCACTAGCATGACCTTCCTAAATAACCTCTGAGCTCCAGTTTCCTTGTCTGTGAAATGGCTTACTCCAAGCACTGAATGCAAATCTATGTAAAAGCTTTTGGAACAGTACTCGGAACTGTGAACAATTATATTATTCTTGTTGAAATATCATTACAGTCTATGTGAAACAAACTAAAACGACAGAAGTAGATAAAGAAATGGCTCACAAACCAAACTTAAGGACATTTTAAGCAGCAGGACTTTAGGGATTAATTGCACTCTTTAGTTCCTTTACAAACAAAACTGTGATGTGATTAGTGTGGTGGTATTTTTCCATATGAGATAGTCTCAAATGAATTTCGGGATATGTTCCAAATCTCTGTTGGAGAGGTTAGTGTCAATGATAGCAATACCACACAATCATGTCATTTGAGAATGGCCTATACCTTTCTCTGTCACTCTGTCCATGCTATTCTTAGAAAAGTTTAACAAGTACACATTTTTACAGGCCAGTTTTGTCTTCACTTGGTTCAGAAGGCCACAGTCCAAGAATAACTATACCATGTTTCTTGAACAAGAACATAGTCAACACCTTTGCTACAGTCCCGAGGCCTTCTTGCATGCAGTGAGGAGTGCAAACATGTGATTCTAAAACCAACTGGCTTTAAATATGGCCACACGGTAGGGAGTGCAGGACAAAAGTATAGATGGAACTAGAAGGGCCAAATGTTGCCAACTGTTGACGCTGGGTAATGAGTCTAAAGTTGCATTACATTACTGCTTCCCTTCCCTTTGAAATCGTCCATAATAAAAGATTTAAAAATGCTTTTAATCATAGGACTATGTTGGGGGAGGTATACAAAAGAAACAGTGTTTTAAGTCAAAGTATTTTTAACTGATAAGGCTAGTAACTAAAAAAAATAAATCAGGTCATTTCTGATCCCACAAACTTATGAAAACATACTCTACACTCTCATGACCACTTCAGAGGCTGGCATGGTGTCTTGGCACATCACCGGAGAAAGCAGCCAACAATTTAGAATTCATTTTTCTGTATATTCAGACATATAAAGAGGGTTTCCTTAACAAAAACTAAGAAATTTATAAAGACGGGGGAAAAAATTCACATTGGGCCTAAGGAAAGCCAAGTACAGCACCATCATAAAACTCTGAGAGATCAACAGATTGGTCAGAGACGCATCTACACTTTTTCCAAGACTGTGTCTCTTAATGGAAGACAAAGATTTCGGTCCTCAGCAGCAGAACTGGAACCCTCCCCCCAGCACTTCCCGCAGTGCCACACACCCCTCTGCACTCACTGACTCCCACTAGTAGAGGGTAAACAGGGCAGACTTGGGGGAGTCACGCATTCTGGGTTCAGTGCCATTTTGCTGCTGTGTGCCCTAGGACAAGTACCTGCCCTCAGTGCCTCAGTTTCCTTTGTAAAACAAAAGAACAGCAGCCATCTGGGCACATGAGTGGCTCAGTCGGTTAGCATCTGCCTTCGGCTCAGGTCATGATCCTGGGGTTCTGGGACTGAGCCCCTCACTGGGCTCCCTGCTTCTCCCTCTGCTGCTCTCCCTGCCTGTGCTCTCCTGCTCTCTGTCAAATAAATAAATATCTTAAAAGGAAAAAAAGGGGTGCCTGGGTGGCTCAGTGGGTTGAAGCCTCTGCCCTTGGCTCAGGTCATGATCCCAGGGTCCTGGGATTGAGCCCCAAGTAAAAAAAAAACAAAAAAAACAAAAAAAACACCAGCCACCTTGGTAATAGGCTGTAGTTACTATGTAAATGGAAATTATCTTTCTGCCTATGAGCTATGTGAAGGTGGGAGCAACCCCACACACAGTTCGTAGTCATAACAGAATCTAGTGAAGGCTGAGAAAGGACTGTATGTTCTTGGGAGAGTAGGTGGCTCCCTGGTCTGATTTTATGACTTCAAAAAAAGCATACTGGCCACCTATATGGAGAAGCATGAAAATGCTAAGTGCCTTCTGGGTGCTTAATCCAGCCTAGGGGTTGGCCACAGACTAAAGAGCCTCTGTAATATTTTTTTTTAATTTTTTAAAAAACCATTCTATTTCACAGGCCATACAAAAACAGATCACAGGAAATATAACCCATTGGCCATAGGTTGTTGGCTGAATCTCATCTACTGCTGTTAATTCATATTTCCATTACTTTACTTGCTAAGGAACTAGTGGCTTTATGCTCTGGAGAAACACACCAGCTAAAAGACTGTCAGTACTTCCGAGACTTGGAGTTCAACTCCTTCACCTAGGCTGAATGGGTCAGCGATGGCATGACCCTGCTCAAAGGTCACAGAGTGGAATCTGAGATGACAAGTACTCTAAGAGCAGGCCAGGCAGTGTTTCAAGAACCTTACCCGTACTAAGCTGTTTAATCCTTAGTCCACAATGCTCATCACTTCTCTCTACTGAAGTGATGCTGAGTTGCAATGCTTCCTTTTCACATGTCCTCTTGTTTAAACAACACAACCACCGCTGATAAATATTCTCACGCTCATTTGTTACAGATGAGAAAAATAGCACCATTCTCATCTTTTCTGATCCCCTCTTCATTTCTCCAGGCTGATTTAAGAATATAAGAACTGAGGGGCGCCTGGGCGGCTCAGTGGGTTAAGCCTCTGCCTTGGGCTCAGGTCATGCATGGTCTCATGGTCTCATGGTCTCATGGTCTCGGTCACAGGATCCAGCCCTGCATCAGGTTCTCTGCTCAGCAGGGAACCTGCTTCCCCTCTCTCCCTCTGCCTCTCTGCCTACTTGTGATCTCTCTCTCTCTGTGTCAAATAAATAAAAATCTTAAAAAAAAAAAAAAAGAATATAGAAATTGGGTAAAACGCACGGATTAATCAAAACTCTGCCTTGGGCAGGCCACAGACATTGCGGACCCTTATTTTCATCTTTAATATGGGATCTGTGTTCCAGACAGGGGCTTACTGACAAGGCTCCTGAGAGAGGCGCTAGGGCTAAAACATGGTTCCTGTACTTTAAAATAAACAACAACAACAACAACAGTGTGCACAGTCCAGTAAGTGTAGATTTACTCACGCATGTCAATGAAAAGCCTGCAGATCATAAGGCCATCCTTGCGATTTAAACTCGGTTTACCACGAGGTCCCAGACTCCTAGGTTTGCATCTCAGCTCAGCTCTCTCACTAGTCGTGACCTTGAGTAAGTCACCTCACCTCTCTAAGCCTATTCAACGCATATTCCACACATACGCATTGAACCTGACGTGGTCTCAGGCACGGTCCTAGGCGTTCGCTCCTCCCGGAGCTTAATCTGAGCTTCATCTTTGTTAAGAAGGGCAGAAGCTGCGCGTAGGGTTCAAATGCAAAGCGCCTGGGCTACGACGGGGTCAATATTATCCAGCAACGAGGAAGAGTGGCCGGAGGTGGTGCAGTCCCCAGCTCGCAGACGCATCCTCCGGCTGCCCTCATTTCCGCCTCTGCAGCCGAGAGACGCGGGCCCTTGGGCAGGTGGGCTGCGCAGCTGAGCGAGCGGAGAAGGGTCGAACGGTAAAAGGCTCTAGACGAAAGCCTCGGTGCACCTCTGGTGAAGCCACAGGGAAGGCCCCGAGCGAAGGGCAGGCGGCTCCGCAGCCCCCTCCCCTCCCCTCCCAGTCAGCTCTGAGCCCCGAATCCCGGAACACGGGTCCTGCCTTCAACCTTGCAACCTTAACTGGGTACAAGTACTCACCGACTGACGCCATCTTGGAGTCCTGGGTGTCCGCTTCGCCGGGCCGCGCAAGGACTCCTGGGTAGGGAGCTAGCGCCCCCGTCGGCCGGGGAGCAGAGGTTTATGGGAAGCAGGTCAAGGCTGCCGCGAGTCTGGGGCTGCAAGTGCACCATAGGGTGAAGGGCAAGTCCCTGGAGGGCAAAGCCCCAGGATTCCGCGGGGGGGGGGGGGGGGGGGGGGGGGGGGGGGATGGAGACGGAGGGATACGGGGAAGGGGGACCGGGTGGTGATGGTAGGGCTCAGCCTGAGCTTTCCATCCTAGGAGGGAGGAGACTGGAAGGGACCTAAAGATGGGAAGTGAGGAGAAAAGAGCATCCCAGCTTTCTTACTTTGTCGCCTTCTCTTGTGGGAGAAAGATATGTGTCCCAGCCCTGGGCTGGGCTCTGAAGACAGAAAGAAGCAAGACCCTAGGGGCACACAGCTCCAGCCCTTATTTCTTCCACTTTTCCAAACACAATGATGCCTCGCCATCATCTTTATTTTTTTTTCTGAAAAGGCCATTCTTAACCATTCCTGGTTAGGAAATTCTGACTTGGACAGGACGCTTCGACTCCCTGAACTTCACTTCCTTCTCTAAAGTAGGGGTCCAATGCAGCCAGCACCAGCAGACAGTGGCAGGGGAATGCCTGCCTCAGGGAACTCTGGGATTCCACAGTTTTCTTCCCTATTCAAGAAAGAGCCTAAGTGTAAAAAAACAGGAGGATTTGTGGAAATAACTAACTAAATAAATAAATAAGGATTTGTGGTTATGTGAAAAACCAGGACTGCCCAAAACTCTGGAGTCACCATGCACAGGGTTCCCTAAGACCCATGATTTCTAACCCTTAGCCATTCACACAAGGAAGGGGTGAACCCCACGATCTTGCTGTCCCTGGAGCATGATGTAAACACTCTGGGCTAGAGGCTGAGTGCAATGATCCATGCCCTCAGCAAGAGAGCTGCAATTTGCTCCCTTCATAGGTCCATCAAGAAACTGGACTCTGCAGTGGGGCAGAGATACCCTTTGTTGATATTTGTTTCCTCATAGAAGTTTAATTCATTTGAAATACCTTTTCTTGGGACACCTGGGTGGTGAGTCGGTTAAGCATCTGCCTGCAGCTCAGGTCATGATCCTGGGGTCCTGGGATTAAGTCCCACACTGGGCTCCTTGCTCAGCAGAGAGCCTGCTTCTCCCTCTGCTTTTCCCCCTGCTTGTGCGAGCTCTCTCTGACAAATAAAATCTTTAAAAAAAAAAAAAATGAAATTGGTTTTCTTTCCTTCCTTCTCTTTTTTTTTTTTTAATTTTTATTTATTTGTTATAGAGAGAGAGAGCAAGCACAAGCAGACAGAGAGGCAGGCAGAGGCAGAGGGAGAAGCAGGCTCCCTGCCGAGCAAGGAGCCCGATGTGGGACTCGATCCCAGGACGCTGGGATCATGACCTGAGCCGAAGGCAGCCGCTTAACCAACTGAGCCACCCAGGCGTCCCTCCTTCCTTCTCTTAAAACCAAAACAAACAAACCCGTGCTCTCTGAGGTGGCTTTGGATGGCATGTTTATGAGTTGCTGGAAAATTTCTTCTCCAGTCCTGATGAGTTCAACAAGTTGTCACCAGCAATGGGAGGGAGTGTGGGGGTAGAAGGCATCATTACCCGTTAACAAGTGTTCTTTTGTTTTTTCTTTCTGGTTTTGGGGTTTTTTAGAGAGGGAAGGGCAGAGGGAAAGGGAGAGAGAGAACCTTAAGCAGGCTCCATGCTCGGCCATGGATGTGGGGCTGGATCTCACGACCCTGAGATCATGACCTGAGCTGAAATCAAGAGTCAGACACTTAACCAATGGAGCCACCCAGGTGCCCCTCTCTTAAAAGACACAAAGATTAGGAATGAAATCTATATCATAAGTCAGGAAGACAAAATGAGAGATGAGGGAACATAAAAATAAGTTGTAAAAGGTGGTTGAAGAAATTAAAAATGGGAATCAACAAAAATATAGCACATTATAAAGAGATTTTAAAAGACAGTGTTGTAGACAAGGAATGATGTTGAAAACACAACTGAAAAGCAAGAAAAATGGTACAAAATATCAAATTATTAAATGATGAAGGGATCAATAAAGATAATGAGGAAGGAAGGTGTGAATGTGTATAAAAATGGAGAAATATGGGCACCTGGGTGGCTCAGTTGGTTAAGAAACTGCCTTTGGCTGAGGTCATGATCCTGGAGTCCCAAGATTGAGACCCACATTGGGCTCCCTGCTTGGTGGGGAGTCTGCTTCTCCCTCTCCTACTCCCCCTACTTATGTTTCCTCTCGCAGTCTCTGTCTGTCAAATAAATAAAATCTTTAAAAATATATATTTGTTGGGGTGCCTGGGTGACTCAGTGGGTTAAAGCCTCTGCCTTCTGCTCAGGTCAGGATCTCAGGGTCCTGGGATCCAGTCCCGCATTGGGCTCTCTGCTCAGCAGGGAGCCTGCTTCCTCCTCTCTCTCTGCCTGCCTCTCTGCCTACTTGTGATCTCTGTCTGTCAAATAAATAAATAAAATCTTAAAAAAATATATATATATATATTTGTTTATTTGAGAGAGAGAGCATACACAAGAGAGTGGGGGCAGGGGCAGAGGGAGAGAATCTTTAAGCAGACTCACCCCACCCCACCCCACCCCCACGCAGGGCCCAAAGAGATGCTCAACCTCTCCATCCTGAGATCATGACCTGAGTTGAAAAAGAGTTGGGTGCTCAACAATTGAGCCACCCAGATGCCCCTCAACACATGAATTTTTAGAAGACACAAACATATAGTCCATAACAGGAACCTAAAGAAGTGATGTAAACAGAATTAAATGGTAATTCTCCAGAAGAATCTGTCCCTGTCACTCTCAGCTCATGGGCAGAGGGAACTCACCAAGCTGAGTTTGCTGGCCCCAGGGTGCTGGTGATTGGCATTGACAGGCTGTGTGTTTAGGAGGGGGGATGACTGGATCTAAAGTTATAGGGACTTGGGTGAAGTGACCTCATTTCATACTAGAATGTGATTGTCATGTCACCAAGAGCCCTGACACTTCCCAGGGTGGAAATTTTTGAAAAAAGTTTTCAAAACTATCAAAGAGTGTACTTTCCCGGGGAATTAGTGCTGAGAAATCTATTGGGACATTTTCCAGATGTGATATTTGTGTAAACAGGACTCAACATGTGAGACTTGGAGTTGGATACTATAAAGCCTTTTTTTTTTTTTAAGATTTTATTTATTTGACAGAAAGAGTGAGAGCACAAGCTGGGAGACAGGGGAAGATGGAGAAGCAGGATCCCAGGGAGCCCAGCACAGGACTTGATCCCAGGACCCCGAGATCATGACTTGAGCTGAAGGCAGCCGCTTAACCAACTGAGCCATTCAGGTGCTCTGGGTACTATAAATTTAATTCTGTACTGGGGAAGCAATAATTATGTAATAATTGAGATAATTAAGATACTGGCATAGTACCTTCGATAGAACACGATGCAATATTTAAAGTTGTGATTGAAACGATTAGGCAAAATGGAAGATGTAATACTTCAGTAAAATAGATTCTGAAATGATATTTATGATATCTATCTATCTCTCTATCTGTCTGTTTGTTTAATTAATTTATTTTAAAAGTAGGCTCCACACCCAACATGGGGAACTCACAACCCTGAGATCAAGAGTCCCATGCTCCGGTAACTGACCCAGCCAGGTGCCCCAAAATGGTATTTATGATTTTTAAATAATTATTTAAGAAAAAAAATTCTTACAAGTGGGTAATATCTGAAGGGAATGTTAAAATATCCTTGTTAAATGATGTTTTGGTGTTTTCTTCATTTAAAATCTTCTTTTAGTAAGGTTGTATTTTTAGGATCCCCTACAGTTCTGTACAAACTCTGGGCTTCCCACCAGTCTGACAGTGTATGGCTCTGACCCTAAACTGCATTATCAAAGGTTTTGAGAACTGAACTAGAGTAAACAACTACCCTGGTCCCAGACCAACCTGTGTGTGGTGTACACGCAGGACAAATCCAAAAAACCACTGCAGAGCGTTGGACGAAATCCAACACCCACTCGTGATCAAAACTCTCAGTAAACTAGGAACAGGGTGAAACTTTCTCAACTTGAATAAGACTATGTATAAAATATCTCCAGCCAACATCATATTCAGTGACGGGAAACCAGAACCTTTCCCACTAAGATCAGGAACAAGGCAAGAATGTCCCCTCTCACCACTCCCTTTCAACAGGGCACCAGAAGTCCTTGTTAATGCAATAAGCAAAGTATACAAATTTGGAAGGAAGATGAAAAACTGTCATTATTTGCAGATGACATGATCATCTATGTAGAAATTCAGAAAGAATCAACAACATTCATGGAACTAGTAAGTGATTAATAGCAAGGTCACAGGTACAAGGTTAATATACGAAGGTCAACTACTTTCCTATATACCAAGAATGAACCAATGGAACTTGAAATTTAAAACACAATATCATTTAGATTAACAACCCAAAACTAGGGGCGCCTGGGTGGCTCAATGGGTTAAAGCCTCTGCCTTCGGCTCAGGTCGTGGTTCCAGGGTCCTGGGATCCAGCCCCGCATCGGGCTCTCTGCTCAGCAGGGAGCCTGCTTCCTCCTCTCTCTTTGCCTCCTTCTCTGTCTACCTGTGATCTCCGTCTGTCAAATAAATAAATAAAATCTTAAAAAAAAAAAAACCAACCCAAAACTATTAAATACCTAGGTATACATCTAGCAAAATATGTACAAGAAGACAGGTGATCTCTCTTTTTTTTCCTGCACGTGTATTATTTTTGACCGACCTATAACATTGAGTTAGTTCAAGATATACAATATAATGAATATATATATACATATATATATAATGGAATGATAGTCCACCCTTTTATACATATAAATTTATACATATAAATTTCATACATATAAATTTTCATCAATTCCCCACAGAGCTGCTTAGTGCCAGCTCCGCCCAACGATCTGTGATGAGCGGTGAAGTGTAAATGTCAGGAACAATCCTGAGACTTCCCACGACGAAAAGCACAGAGCTTTGCGATAAAACGCAGTTCTTACCTCATGGCTAGTTTTCCAGGCCGCTGGGTTCTGAAAATGTATGAATAGTGTGTGCAGGGGAACGCACTTGCAGCTGGTCCCGTCCTGCGGAGTACAAGTATCTCCGGAATAAGCCGCACCCCCCACCCCGTTCATTAACTGAAACCTTGGCTTTTGTGTGTGTAAAATCCTGGCTTCTGGCCCTCAGCCCTCCACCCGAGGGAGTGGTCATCACGGCACTCGCCTCCGGAGTCTGGGGCCTTCCAGGGTCCGGAGGTCTGCACGGTGGGCTCGGGCGACGCTTGCGTCCCCCACGCGTGCCAGGTGGCGGGGTGGAGCCGGGGGAGAGGAGGCGGGGACGCAGCGGCCACAGGCGCTCCTTTCCTCGTGCTGGTGAGCCGCGCGCGCTGCGGTCTCCAGCCCCTGCTTTCCAGTTCACGCGAGCCAGCAGCTCCAGAGCCTCCCCAGAAGACAAGCGCTGTTCGCCCCCAGGCTCTCCCCTCCAAGCTGCGACCTTCGATCAGACCCTCGGACCTGGCGTGGCACCCGCTGAGTACAAACCAATCAACTCTGTGAAAGAGACGAGGACTCGGGAGGGAGAGTCGCGAGGACAGCACGCCGCGCCCTGCGTGAGGTCGGGAAGCTCTGCCGGGTTCCTGCGCCACTGGTGGGGGCTCAGATGCCCCCAAGGAAGGCCCATTCCCGGAGGGCGGGCGTTACAGACCTCGGTGCAAGGGCAAGGGCCTCCCCCGCCTCCGGCTGCCTGGGATCAGCAGGCCCAAACTGGAGGCAAACTCCGACTAAGCCTCAGTTATACTCCCAGACACCGTCCTTGGTCAACAAGCGCCGGAAGCGAAAACTAAAATGAACGTCGAAGAGAGCGCGGGACGCACGAAACCATTTCGATGCAGAAGAGGAAGGGATCCTGGCGATTCTCCTGGAGGACCCCACCCAGCGTTCCTTCTCACGCTCGCAGGAGTTGGGCTGGGGTTGCCGGGGCGGGACGGAGCCTGGGAGGAGCCGAGGCGAGCCGGACGCGGCTGCTCGTGGGGCTAGCGCCTGGCTGGGGGCGCGCTCCCACCCGAGGACTGCGGGGATCTGCTCCCGGGAGGCTGGGATGGCCGGGCGCAAGGGACGGCAGCGTGGAAGAGACCTCAGCTGCCGCCCTCCGCCTGGGGGAGGGTGTTCGCCACACCAAGGCGCAGCCGCTTACCTCTCTCCCTTTCCCAGATGCGGGGCGGAGAGGGGAGCAGGCTGTGGGGCTCAAATCGCCCCAGTTGAGGATGAGAAGGAGGTTGTGCTGCGAAGGGAGCAAGCGCACAGGGGCAACAGCGACGTTGCCTCCGCACCTGTCTGGTCTTGAAATCTTTTCCTTTTCCTTTTTCTTTTAAGTGTATTTATGTGTTTGTGTGTTTGTGATCTCTACACCCAAGTGGAGCTGGAACTCATGATCCCCGAGATCAAGAGTCTCATGCTTCTCTGAGCGGGCCAGGTGCCCCCCGGTCTTGGAATCTTGAAGGGTGCACCAGGAGGGGCACTGCACGAAAACCGCCAAGGAGCAAGGAAGGTGAAGGCCACTGCACCGGCTGTCGGTGGCAGGATCCTGAGGCCCCGTTGAGTTCCCCCAGGTCTCCGTGCTGCCCGCATCTTCCTCTGGGAGGGCAAGGGGGAGCAGGAGCGCCGAGGTTAGGACTGGAAAGAAGTAGAACTCCGATGGAGGTCCAGAGAGTCCTGAACTGCAAATCTGTCTAGCCTCGATTTTCCCGCCAAGGATGACTTCTCTGTGAGAGTCAGGTGGGGATGGGGACTAACACCAAGTTCCACTGTGACCTGTCCCGAGCCTCAGCTGAGGACTGGGGGTGTGGGGTAGGGGATAAAAGCCCAGGTCACCAGAGCCTGTGCTGGACACAGTCTTGCGGCCCAGCCAAGGCCTTCCAGGTTCTGTCCTGTTGGTCCCTTCTTTTCTGGAGCCCTTTAAAGCGATTCTACAGAGGGGACCACTCTGGTCTGCTGCTCCTCTCCTGAGTCTCAGGCATAGACTTTGGGTTCCAGCTTCTCACCCCTGTGTATTTCCTCTACCCTTGAGGAAGCCAAAGAAAAATCTGGGAAACACTGCGCTGAGCCCCACTGGCTTTGGAAGGAAATACCAGCTGGTGGAGTAGTGACAACAGGAAGGGCATCACCAGAATGAAGACCAGTATGAGCCAATGACCCAGTATTATGTGAAATATCAGAAAACTTGGCTAATGAGGGAAACTGAAGCCAGGTTATAAAAGTGCTGTCAGCAGTAGTCTGTTTGGAGAACACCAGAGTGAGAAAGATGCAGACCTCTTCCCAATCCAGAGGAGAATAGGAGGGGTCAGGTGGGCAAGGGGCTGGATGGACCTTGAGGAGGCTGAATCATGACAAGTCCTCGCTGCATGTGGCATAAACCAGAGAGGAAAGTGTAGGTAGAATCTTATAATGACAACAACAAAATCAGAGCCCTAATGAGCACCGTGGTTAGAGGTTCTGGGTCTGCAAGATGGGGAGAAAGAAAAAGAAAGGAAATGCTATGGGCCCACATTGGGGCATCTGGGTGGCTCAGTCTTTAAGTGGCTGCCTTAGGCTCTGGACTTGCTCCCAGGGTCCTGGGATCCAGCCCTGCTTTGGGCTCCCTGCTCAGCAGGGAAGCCTGCTTCTCCCTCTCCCAATTCCCCTGCTTCTGTTCCCTCTCTGTCAAATAAATAAATAAAATCTTTAAAAAAATAAAGTAAGCATGTATTAAATTCCCAGAAAACTCCTGAAAATTGATTCCAAAGTCTTCAAGACCTATAGACACTGCTCTTTCCTAAGGAAGAATATCTAGTTTTTCATGTAAACTATGAAAACCTAGAACCACATCATACACCAAGGTGAAAGACTGGATACTTTCTCCATAAAATCAGGAACAAGGCAAGATGTCTGGTCCTGGCATGTGAGCATCAAGGTCAAGTCTGAGTTCTTGGTGCAGTGGCAAGGATTGGGCTATGTGTCTGGAGGTCCCTACTTCAATGACATTTTCGGACAGGGTGTACATTTTAAATTTGAGTGATATGCAAATTGCGTCATTTTTGTCCTAAAAAGCCTCCCGAAAACTCACCCATAGGTACAGGCACCAAGCTGCTTGACACATGGCAGAGCCCAGCCTCCCCAGCCCAGGCCCAGGGAGGTACTGTGGTTTTGTTCCAATAAAAACGCAATTTTTTGAGAAACCAATGGTAGCAGTTTTCCATTGATTGTTGAGTAAAAGAGATTTTTTTGTTTTAAAACACTGTCCCTCTTCCCTCTTCTTTTAATGTAAGACTACTAGAGAATGAAAGAAAGAGTATTGCATCTCTGCCACCAATACCCCTGAATCGTCTGAGGCCACAAAGAGCTGTCAAGGTGGGCGTCAAGGTGGTTGGCAGCTTCATGCCCACTAGGTGATCCCTTGCTAAGAGGGCATTTGGTGTTTGGGGTCACCCTGGGGTAAATAGAAATCCAAACATGTGGTGTGGACCTTGGGGAGAATCCCTCGTTTTAGATAGAGAGATGATCCCCAACTCTGTGTCTTGGAGGTGCTCACTTTTCTGTTCTGTTAAATTTTTAAAAGATTTTATCTTTAAGTTATCTCTGCACCCAAGATGGGGCTCGAACTTAATAGCCTTGAGATCAGGAGTCTCGCATTCTACCCGCCGAGCCAGCCAGGTGCCCCTCCTGTTCTGTTACTTTAAAATCAATTCCCATTAAAAGGATATAGATCAATACATCTTTTACATCTCGTAACTCTATCTCCTCAATTTCAAATCAGTATCACTTGCTGTATTTGAAAAAAATACAATATGCTATTGAAACAATATAAAGGTACTATTCTTTTTTTTTTTTTTTTAAGGATTTTATTTATTTGACAGAGAGATCACAAGTAGGTGGAGAAGCAGGGGAAGCAGGCTTCCGATGCAGGGCTTGATCCCAGGACCCTGATATCATGATCTGAGCTGAAGGCAGTGGCTTAAACCACTGAGCCATCCAGGCACCCTGGTACTTTTCTTCTTGAGGCCACTTTGAGTGGCTGCGTCCAAGCTCTGAGAAATGCCAGCAGAATGAAGGCTGGTTTTTCTGTCACTACAGCAAATTCACTGCAGCATCTTCAGTAGAAGCTTTGCTGTGGGTGCTCTTTCATAAATGGAATGAGACATTCTCATTGTCCTCCAGGAGGCCTGGATACATAGGCAAAAAGTAAAGCCCATGCTGAAAGGCAGTCTTGAACCGGAAACCTCAAATCTTCAGTCTAAAGCATCCCCGAACAGCGCTAGTTCTGACTGGATATGCCTATGGCAGAGGATTGAGGAAATACCTATGAACTATTCTTTGATCCCAACTCAAAATCATCATTGTGTTCTGCGAGTCCTAAAACTCAGAAGTAGAAGGTTTCTCCTTACACCAGCAACGATGAGGCAAGATCAGTCTTGGTATTTCACCCAGGAAGCCTGTATGATGCCCAAGACGGGGACACTTGGCCGTCACATGGCTCTTGCGTCCAGAATCTCCCTGATGTCAGGTCTTCTCCGTTCACTCAGTGCCATCAGTGAACAGAGCACTGCTACCAAAATCCTGTTATCCACCGTCACACTGCACATCCCAACCATAAGCCTTATTCTACCCTCCGCTACCCGTTGCTCTTTAACCCAAGAGATCACATCAGGTGGCAAGATGTACAGAGCCTGGTGTCTGCAGGTGCTCGACACCCCTTTCCCTAGTTTTTTGTTTGCTTTCCTATCTGATGAGGTTTCTACAATGAGTGTGTGTGTGTGTGTGTGTGTGTGTGTGTGTGTGTGTGTATTTAAGCAAAAAGTAAAAGACTTCTAAGTGCTCCTTTTGGAAAGTGGAGTAGTCTTCCTCCATAGGCGTGACTGGAGTGCAAATCCCCATGTTGCTTCGCGTGCTGAGAACTTGGATCCCAGACGCCCCCACTCCTGCCTTCCCTGGGAGCGGCAACGTTTTCCAGACGCTTCCCATACCTCGCTCCCAAAAAGCCCTGGGGAGGAGGGTTTCCCGAATCTCGAGCGCGAGTACCCTCCGGAGAGCGCCCTGAGCTCCCTGCTTGCTTCATTCACATTTATATTCTGCTTTGAATAGCCCCGTTTTAGGAGAGGCAAAGAGCTCGGAATCAATTCCAAGTCAAACTGCAGGCGGTGTAAAAAAAAAACTTGCTAAACGCTGCACCTGACACCTGCTGCGATGGACGTCGTTTAAATGACAACAAACGGGCCAGCTTGCAGGACCTCGTGGCGCAACGGTAGCGCGTCTGACTCCAGATCAGAAGGTTGCGTGTTCGAATCACGTCGGGGTCATGGCTGTGGCTTTTGTGTTCAGGCCTTTCTGTTCGTATGGATTATGCTTCAGATAGGATATTAAAAGAGGGCACGAGGTGACTTTGTGAACAAGTTTTTTGCTTTTTTTTATTGGGTCGCTAGACGGACATGGCACAATATCCCTGGTCGATATTTGTGTGACCTTGAGGGAGATGTCGGTTTCCCAATTCTCCACCCCCACCCCCGGAATTTTCATGGTTTGCGCTTACTGTTCAAAGGCCCCTGAGCAGGGGCGCCTGGGTGGCAGAGTCGGTTTCAGCTGAGGTCATGATCTCGGGGTCCTGGCATCGAGTCCCGCGTGGGGTTCTGAGCTCAGCGTGGAGTCATTCTCTCCCCCCCTCTCTGCCCTCCCGCTCATGCTCTCTCTCTCTTTAAAATAAATAAATAAATAAATAAATAAATAAATAAATAAATAAATAAAGGCCCCTGAACATTGTGGTTAAAGAAAATACTGTGAGCTTGATTAAAAATTTGTTATGTCGAGGATGCCATTCTTGAACTTTCTGAAAGCGGAAATTACCCTGGCATTTACCACTTTTTAATTTAGGATTTTTTTTAAGTAGGTTCCATGCCCAGTGTGGGGCTTGAATTCACGACCCCCCCCCAAGATCAAGAGTCGCATGAGCAGGGACTGAGCCAGCCATGCGCCCCAATTTAGGATTCATTTAAATGCATCCCTCCAATAGGGATTTGAAACCAGTTTCAGACGCAAACTAGTTACCCTGACCTGAGAGCAAGGGGAAACACAGGCCAGCAGAAATGGAGATGTGTAGATTTACCAGGATTAAGTGTTCATTGCATTAGCCTCACTCGCCCTTCAGTTTAAAAGTCTGTCCCTTATTGGGGAGGATAAGTGCTATGGTGAGGGAAAAAAAAAAAAAAGTTTGTCCTTGGCTACGCTAAAAAAAGAAAAAAAGCAAGCATCCTCTACAGCTGTATTTTTTTTTCTTTTTTAAAAATATTTTATTTATTTTTTTGACAGAGACTGCAAGTAGGCAGAGAGGCAGAGACAGAGGGAAGCAGGCCCCCCATCAAGCAGAGAGCCCAGACTCAGGGCTCAATCCCAGGACCCCAGATCACAGCCCAAGCTGAAGGCAGAGACTTCAACCCACTGAGCCACCCAGGCTCAATATTTTTCTTTTTTTAAAGAGCACTGTCTACACCCAACTCCAGGCTTGATCTGAGGATCCAGAGATCAAGAGTCCCAGCCCTATCCACCCAGCCAGCCAATCACCCCTGTAGGCGTGCTTTTTAAAGATTTCAGTGATTGATGAAATCTTGGAATCGACAGCATTGCACCTGCTTTGAAGCCAAAGAGATGTGAAGGTGCAACCTTCTGCACCAGTCAGATGTGTTACTGTGGGGTCACGGTCACAAGCTCCAGATCCTTCTTGTGTATTTAACATAGGGTCATTACCTCACTTTTCAGTTTCACAGTTCAACGTTTGCCATCCAGGCAACCAGACGGTTTGGGATTCTCTGGGTTTGGGAATTCTCTGGGCCTCTGGTCCTTTCGTTAGGAGATGTACCAAGTAAGGTGAAACAGTTGGTAAACAGGAGGGGAGGATGCCTTGGGGAAATACTTGCCTCCACCACTCAGAAACATCCCGCCCCTCCCAGGAGATTTTGAGTCCTTCCCCGAAGCGCTGCTGGTCCTGCCTCTTCTGCAGGATTTCAGGTTCCAGCACATCCAAGAACAGATTTTACTCAGAAGGAATGTGAGGTGGGAGGGGGAGAGTTCCTTTGATAGATGAGCGTCCTCAGAAACTACCTACCCAGGGAATGCAGCCGGGGAGCAGACAGAAGGAAACGCTGCTGAAAGCCAGTCCTTTTCCCAGGAGGCCTGGGAGCCTGCCAGGATCTTAGCTGGAGCTGGAGTCCTACTTGGAGGACACACACGTGACCTGGGGACCTGATCTGTGGCCTCTCTCCCTCTCTATGTTCACATTCCTAGAAGGGACCTGCAGGATTGACTCCCCAAGTCATCCTCCCAGAGACGGACTGGTCAAGTTTGACCATCCCTCCTTTCCCTAAGTTCCCAAGCCTAGCCCAGACCATCCTGGGCCTTCCATAAAGACAAACTTGAGCTCTGCTATGGAAATCTGGATTCTGGACAGATTGCTTCACTTCTGAAGTTTTTCTCTTCGCAGTGACTTTGAATTTATTTGCTAAATATTTGCATAATCATAACATAACTCACACACAAGCTGTTCCAGGATATACAAGCACCATTCTAAGGGCTTGTGACAGGCCAGAGAACAAAACAGACCCATCTTTCAGGGAGGTACCAGACTCTTCATATATCTGAAGAGATCTGGACAGGAGACAGGCACAACACAAAGGGCCACAGACGAGGAGGAGATCACGTGGTGGGGATGGGGCGTCTCTTCCTTCCAGCCCTTAACACAGGAGCGTCTTTGAATTACACCTATGAGCATGATGGTGTGGTGTGTTTGCTCTATTTTAAAAAGAGGACAATTGCTACTTTTTTTCTCTTAAAGAGTAAAATATATTATTGATTAACTTTTTTTTTTTAAGATTTTATTTATTTAATTGACAGATCACAGGCAGGCAGAGAGACAGGCAGAGAGAGAGCAAGGGAAGCAGGCTCTCTGCCGAGCAGAGAGCCCAATGCTGGGCTCCATCCAGCTTTAACCCACTGAGCCACCCAGGTGCCCCTTCATTCACTTTCTAAGTAGGCTCCACACCCAATGCGGGGCTTGTGGCCCTGAGATCAGGAGTCCCATGCTCTACTACTAAGCCAGCCAGACATCCCTAAAATAGGTTATAATAACAATCCTGACATGAAGTGTCGCCAGCTCTACCCACTGAGCCAGCCAGGCGCCCTTAATGTGTATTTTATTTTAAAGTTCTTTTTTAAAAAATTTTATTTACTTGTCAGAGAGAGTGAGCACAGGCAGAGTTGCAGGCAGAGGCAGAATAAGTCTCTCTGCCGAGCAAGGAGCCCGATGCGGGACTCGATCCCAGGATCCATCCTGGACGCCAGGATCATGACCTGAGCCAAAGGCAGCCGCTTAACCAACTGAGCCACCCAGGACAGCTTAATGGAAGGAAAGGAGGAGAGGAGAAAGGAAGAAACCTCAAGCAAGAAAGAAAAAGGTTGCAAAACGTTGCTACCCCAGTAGGGAGCCCAACGTGTTTCTCATTTAAATGTCTGTAGAGCTGGCTTAGAGGGGATCTGCAACCAGTGTTCCCTTGGTTTACATTAAATATTATCCATTCATTCCACGTTTCCAGGTACAGGACATCCATTTCTCGCCCTCGCACTCCCCCTCGCCCTCCCCCTCCTCCTCCTCCTCCTTCTTCTTCTATGTCCGGTGTGGGGTTTGAACTCACAACCCTGAGCTCAAGAGTCACATGCTTCACTTCACAGCTGAGCCAGCCCAATTTCACCTTTGTCTGAATTGGTTTCTTTTCCAGAATATCAAAAGGATTCTTTATTAGTCCTTCCAATATAAGAGAACTTGAAAAAAAATTAAAATTTGCAAAACAATTAAGTCAAATATTTTTTCCCCCAAGAGAGGAGGTTTCTGGGCTAAAGGACATAGAGGTTTCTCTCATTAAAACCTCCAAAAAGAGATGTCTGGGCCTTAGCCGGGAGTCCATTTACTGTGGTGGGTGTGGTTCCTCCTTTGAGGCCAACCCAGCTGGATTTTTCCCTGTTTGTGTAGAGCCGAAGGCTCTGCACACCGGAGGAGTAGAAGAGGCACAGAAGTGACTTTGTCATTCCCAAGACTCTGAGAAGAACAAAAGCATCTTGATTCTAGCCACGAACAATATGAAACTGCTCATTTTTTCCAAGGACTTCCAGAAGTGGCCAACTAGTTTACTGGCTGAGTCTCTGAACCATCAGGCGGGGAGCGGGTTCCAAGTTGTCCTTTAGCCTCTGCTTTTTTCTGCTGTGCATGGGGGCGGGTGGTGGGGGAGCCCCTGGAGCGTCTTATCAAGCCCAGGGGGGCACAACTGGGGACACGCTGCTGCTTTCTGTTCAGGGTCACTGGCCGTTGGACCCTCACTCGTCTTTGCTCTACTGAGATACAGGAATGTGTGCTTTCTGGAACTGAGTCCTAGGACAAATATACAGGGACTCCACAAAGCTCCTCCACATTCTTCAGCTACATCAGGGGCTCCTGGCTCCTCTGCGATTCTCCAGCCGCTAACAGGTAAGAAACAAAACTGGGGGTGCAGCTTTCGGAGTTCTGGACCAGTCACTTGTCTGTCTCACTGAGACAGGACTTGAGAATGCAAACCCACTAGCATGAGCCTGGGGAACAAAATTTAAGAGGATGCCCAGAATCTCAGTAATGAACATCAATAATATTTTAATTGTGGTAAAATACACATAACATACAACTTACCATTGGGACCATTTTTGGGTATACAGCTCAGTGGTGTTAAGTACATTCACATTGTGCAGTCATTACAGCCATATATACACAGAACTCTGCATATTGCAAAACTGAAACTCTGTTCGCATCAAACAGTAACTCTCCATTCTCCTCTCCCCAGCTCCTGGCAACTATCCATCCGCTTTCTGTCCTTATTTGACTCCTCTAGATACTACTCTAGATACATGCTCACAAAAGTCCAAGAAGGCCCTAAACTTCCACTTTTGGCTGATTTCTAGGCTCAGGGCAAGCAGAAAGCGAAGGCTAAGGTAGAGTTGTAAATGGCCTGGCTGAGTGTCTCAAATGAGGGCCCCAGCACAAAGCCAACTTGGAAAGACGGGGAGAGTTTCTCTCCCTCTCTTTTTGGCTCCTGGCCTTCAAGAAAATCTCTGTCAAAACACTAGCTGCGGGACGCCTGGGTGGCTCAGTTGGTTAAGCGGCTGCCTTCTGCTCAGGTCATGATCCCAGCGTCCTGGGATCGAGTCCCACATCGGGCTCCTTGCTCGGCAGGGAGTCTGCTTCTCCCTCTGCCTCTGCCTGCCTCTCTGCCTGTGCTCGCTCTCGCTCGCTCTCTGACATAAATAAATAAAATCTTAAAAAAAAAAAAAACAAAAAAAACACTAGCTGCATGCCAGCTAAAGAAACAAGACTTCAGTGACTGTAGGACCCAGAATACAGACTTTACAAAATTAGTTTAGAAAAGTCTCTAAATAATCAGCTACAGCCGACAGCAAGCAACAACAACAAAAACCCAAAGCTACCACATTCTAATATTAAAAATGTTCATTCTATTTTTTTCTTAAATAATTATTTATTTATACTTAGAGCGAGAGAGCAGGGGTGGGGAGGGCTAGAGGGAGAGAGAGAATCTCAAGCAGACTCCCCACTGAGCAAGGACCCTGACACAGGGCTTGATCTCATGACCCTGAGATCATGACCCTGAGATTATGACCTGAGCCGAAATCAAGAGTCAGATGCCCAACTGGTTGAGCCATCCAGGTGCCCCTCAAAATGTTCATTTTCAAGCAAATATTGTGAAGCATGCAAAGACGTAAGATGTCCCATTCACAGAAGTTAATAGAAATTCTTGGTAATCTCAAATATAGAAGTTTTATTTCACATTAGAATTATAGGTATATATACTTTAATAGGTATATATTACTTTAAAATTATAGTATATATACTTTTTGAATGTAATTCAAGCCTAGAGAAAAGTTGCAAGAATAGTATATGGATTCTCATACTCTCCCCACTTAGATTTACCTTTTTTTTTAAGATTTTATTTATTTATTAGAGAGAGAGAGAGAGAGAGCGCACAGGCAGAGAGGCAGGCAGAGGCAGAAGGAGAAGCAGGCTCCCTGCCCAGCAAGGAGCCCGATGTGGGACTCGATCCCAGGACGTGGATCATGACCTGAGCCGAAGGCAGCTGCTTAACCAACTGAGCCACCCAGGCGTCCCTAGACTTACCTTTTTAAAAAAACATTCTGCCACATTTTTTTTATATAGATCTCGGGGTCATGGGATCAAGCCCTGCGTCGGGCTCTCTGCTCGGCGGGAAGCCTGCTTCCCCGTCTCTCTCTGCGTGTCTCTCTGCCTACTTGTGATCTCTGTCTGTCAAATAAATAAATAAAATATTTGGGGAAAAAAACCCATTCTGACACACCTGTGTACTGGCACAGGTGTGATGACTACACACTAGAGGCACGTGGCCAACCACAAATGCAAGGTACTTCTGGATAACAGAGATATGAAAATGTAAAAAAACTGATTCTAAAAAATTAGTATCAGGGGAAACAGCAAAGTCAGCTTTTCATGATAATACTGTGACAAGCACTCTGGGTTTCTGAGTAGCTGGTAAATCTTGTGTTCCCCGTGATTTTTGGATTCAAGCTGAGAAGTGCCTTCAGTTACAGCCTATTGAGAATTTTTATAAGTCTTTATGAATAGTAGTATTGTGGGTATCTGCACAGCACAGGACAGAAAGCTGTGTTCAGTCATCCTTACTAGAATTTTGCAGTTTAGCTGTTATGTGTATTTTTATTATTTTATTTTTCTAATTAAAAAAACATTATGTAGGCTCTGTGCCCACCCTGGAGCCCTGTGCTGAGCTTGAACTCAGGACCCTGAGATCAAGACCCGGGTTGAGATCCAGACGCTCAACCAACTGAGTGACCCCAGTGACCCCAAGCAGGGTTTTATAAACTGTGCTAAGGAGTTTATGTCTTATTCCAGGGCAGAGGGAAGTCGCTGAATGGTTCTGAGGAGAGTGACATGAACATTTAATTTTTAGGGGCGCCTGAGTGGCTCAGTGGGTTAAGCCTTTGCCTTCAGCTTGGGTCATGATCTCAGGTTCCTGGGATCCAGCCCCACATTGGGCTCCATGCTCAGTGGGAAGCCTGCTTCCCCCATCTCTCAGCCTGCCTCTCTGCCTACTTGTGATCTCTCTCTGTGTCAAATAAATAGGTAAAATCTTAAAAAGAGAAACAACATTTAATTTTTAAACATTCATCTTGGCTGTCTTGATTAGCATGCATAGAGAAAGGCAAGATTAGAGGTGAATCGACAATTCAGGTGACTATGGTAATCTGGACTGGCATGACAATTGATTTCTTCTGGTTTCTAAAGTAAAGAACTGGAGTTTCTGCACAGAGGAAAGGACTATCTTTCATCCGGTTGCTCTGTTGCTCAAGGGGATCGCCCCTTCTAGTACCAACGTTCATAAACCCCAGGTCCGCACAATTTCCACTTCAAAGCCAATCTCCGTACTTGCCTCTTTTTCACATCTAACTTTTCCTTGTGAATTCATTCCTATATCATGTTTTTTCTTTTATATCTCGTAGTTCAGGACAATGGCCTCTCAACCCTGCCTACGGTTTTTATCAACCAGAATGCTTTCAACAAAATCACTAGCACTCAGTTTACAGATTTGGGGCTTTATTTTAAGAAGGAAAAATGCTAAGGAAAAAAGACTTTGTGTAACAGATCCCCACACCACCACCAATTAATAATCAGACACTGAAAATATTTGGAGGTTTAAAAAAAATTTTTTTTAAGATTTTACTTACTTATTTGGGAGAGAGAATGACAGTGAGCAAGCGAGCACGAGGGGATTGGGAGGGACAAAGGAAAGGGAGAAGCAGACTCCCCTGCTGAGCAGGGAGCCTGGCGGGGCTCCATCCCAGGACCCTGGGCACAGGATCTGACCTGAAGGCAGATCCATATCTAATTGGGCCACGCAGCTTTTAAACGACACGTTCTCATTTTATTCAGAAAGGGGACCTATCCGATGAGGTATTATCTCCATCTTAACGATGGTAGTGAAGGCCTGCAGTTCTTTGCCCTGGCTCTGCAGACGCCCCCCCAAAGGACGGGCACCGATGTCCCCGAGCCCTCTGGGAAGTGGAGTCTTTCCGCCGGGACCCCCGACCTGGCGCGGTCGCCTCCAAGTGCGCAGATGCGACTCCAGACGGAGCCTCGGGCTCGAGCCTTTTGTTTCCCCGCAGCTCCGCGGGTCCAGAAAGCCACTCCGTCCGCCCCTCCCGTCTTTCCCAGACCGCTGCCCCGCGGGGACCCTCCCGGTGGCCGGAGCCGAGTCCGCAGCGCGTCCAGGGGTAAGAGAAAGCTGGGTCCGAGGCGCGGATCTCTGCGACCCGCCGGTCCATGCGCGCGGCTCCCGTGCCTCCCGCAGCAGCCCGGCTAGGCTCTCAGGTTCCGGCCCCGGCAGAGGAAGGGCCGGACCCTGCCCGCGCATCCCGGGCCCACTCCCCGACGCTCTGCCTACTCCTCTCGCCTCCCTGGCTGGGAGGCGAGCCGAGTTCATAGATTTCGCTCTCAGCGACAGGGCGTCCCGGAAGCGCAGATGCCGCTAATCCCTCTGGGAAGTGGAGTCCGGGAGGTCAGGGGAGGCGTGGCCAAACAGGGGGATTCTGGGAGCGGGAGTGCGGAACGCGGGAGCTTGAGCGCCTCCCTTGGGTTTTGGGCTTAAATCATGCCACTCTACCAAGAGCCTTACCTGAACTTCTGGGACACAGAGAAAAAAAAAAAAATGGGGTCCGTGTGTTACTCATTACCCTTCTGTGCTTTGCTCTATCAGAATTTTGGGGTCTTTCTGTTATTTGGGGGCCAATGCCAGGAGTTGACCACACACACACCCACACACACACACCCATCCACACACACACACACACACACACAC